>JAOBRD020680100.1:0-22060 GCA_027575215.2 Hydrozoanthus sils
AAATGTCATTCAGTAATTATTTATAATATGTATTGTTATTGTGAGGACTGGTAACTAGTTCCTGTTGAGCAAAAAAAAAAAAGAAACAAAATGGCGCCCGATTCGGGCTCAGCTGCAACTTTGAGACATTTGGCTTGTTCACTGGCAAATCTAAACCCTGCTCCGTGGGAAAAAGTAAGTAGTAACAACTTTTCAGCTATGGTTACTACCTACACGAACTTTCAGGGATTGTTGTTGTTGTCTTTTGATAGAAAATGAGGTTTTCCGATTCCTAATCAACAACCCGTCTTACGTTAAAGTCAGTGTTTACACTTTTCCGTGCTATTCCGCCAAACACACTCTTATCTTTATTTTAGCTTCGCTTATATTCGCAGTTTAACTAAACTTGATACTCAGCTTTTGGATGGGAATTTCAAACCTGCAAAACATGTAGAATCTATATTAGGTTTGGAAATGTTTAAAATCAAACTTGAAAAGATATCAAGAAGAACCTGCCACATTACACCACAAAGTTGTCGAAGTTACCTCATATTTTTCTTAACAAGATTTTATTCGTTCAGAGCTTTGACATTAAAAATTAAAATTTTTGCATCGCCATTTTGGAAACATTCAAAATCAAAAAGGAAGAGAAGATAGGAACCTGTCTCATTACACAATAAATTATACGATTCTTGGAGCTTCTGGTATTGACATTAAATAAGCTTCTGTTCGCCTACAGCTTTGACTTAGAAAATATAAATTTATTTCCTCAGACGTTTAATGTTTTAGTGGCGCTGTTTTTGGATGTGTTGCATTCAAGGAGTCGGAGATGATTGTCAGTCTAGTGTGAGAAAATGTATAAATACGATTCTTGGAGCTTCTCATATTGACACTAAATAAGCTTCTGTTCGCCTACAGCTTTGACTTAGAAAATATAGATTTATTTCCTCAGATGTTAATGTTTTAGTGGCGCTGTTTTTGGATGTGTTGCATTCAAGGAGTCAGAGATGGTTGTCAGTCTAGTGTTTTTTGTCACAGACTATTAATCAAATTGCTAGTTGGCATTTTTTTAAAAAAATTTGCCAACTTGTGTAACATTTAAAAGAGCCTTATTGTGAACTTGTTTTATTTAGTTATTCTAACTTTTGTTAAAATTGTAGAAAAAAGGCTTTCATTGGTTAAAACCTTTGAACATTTTAAAGCTTTTTATTCTGTAATTTTATAATTCATAGTGAACTTGTGTCAAGTTACATTTGTTAGTTTCAACTGTATAGCAAATATGGCTGGTTAACTGTTGAACAGCATATTGAATATAAGATTCTTTTATACACCCAAAAGGTTGTGCATGGAGTGCCACCCGATTATCTAAACGAACTTTAGAATTTTACAGACCAGGGAGAATGTGTAGAACAGTTCAAAAAGGCCCTTAAAACTGAGCTATTCTAAAGAGCTTGTTTATACTTTGAGCCATTCAACTGATAACTACATTTTATGACACCAAGATGGAAAGACATGTTTAGACTTAAGATTTTTTCATTTGCAATTAATTTAATTATTTCATTGTTATTGTAATACAGGTTTGATATAATAATTTGTTAGTTTTATATAAAAATTTGTTAACTAATTTTATTGGATCTAAATTTGTAAAGTGCTTGTGGACAATAACTGAATGAGCGCTATAGAAATAAAGTATTGTTGTTATTATGATTATTATTATTGTTATTATTATTATTATTGTTATTAGCTATACATGTTATGTGAATTGTTTGGAGTATCTACAAAAACAGATTGAATATTTGCAAAGGTCTTTGACAATTTATTAGGAGAAAATGTATAAATCAAAATAATGTATGGTGTTTAGTTTATAACTGGGACAGAAAGGTAACTAAGTCAGGCCTGTAGGGAGGGAGGAGGGAGAGGGGGGGGTGCAATGGATGCACTCACACCCCAACTGGAGGTGAATGCTCAGTTTTTTGTTGACCAACTATTTAAAAAGCAACATTATCCTCTTTGATTTTCTAAACTGATGTTGATGAGGCCAAAACTCTGGAACTCACTGCCAATTAATATCCGCCTCTGCTCCAGCATTGACACTTTTAAACAGTTTCTAAAAACATTTCTTTTTACTAATTAAAGCATATTGAATTAGTTATAAATAGTTTAATTGTCAGTTTTATGCTATAATTTATGTAAAGCGCTTTAGAATATGTCGATAGTTTTAGCACTCTATAAATTTATTATTATTATTGTTATTATTATTATTATTATTATTATTATTATTATTATTATTGTTTTTAAGTTCAAATGTTTAAATGATATCCAGGTATTTAAGGTTGGTTTCATTGGTTGTTATTTACATTTCATTCTCAGGTCTACAAACAAGTTTGAAAAATTTCCCGGGGAAGCATACCCCCAGACCTCACTAGAGTTCAGCACTTTCTGCACTCATTTCACCTGTTTTCTTGATTGATGTCGCCTCCCTAAAAAAATGCCTGGTTAAGGGCCTTCAAGCAACCGATTTTTATCTGGTCTTAATGTAATTGTACCATGATATGGGCTTGAATGAATTAGAACTACAAAAGCTGGTTAGTATTGAATTTAGAATCACTGTTTTCTTTTGCAGGTCAAAAAATTGGTCCGTTTGTGTCCAGCAAGACCAACGTCATCCTCAAATGGTGATGTGTTTGTGCTGGACCAGCGTGGCCTAGATGCCATATTAGCCCTTGAGTTATTTGAACTAAAATCAAACTTACAATGCAAAGATAAGTTAATGCCTTATTTGGTTGATGTACTTCATGGGTTGCCATATGCAAAATGGGTTGAAGCTCAGGAACCTTTACAGACAGCCAAAATGCCAATGGCAGAGGAGTTTTCACTATGCTTTGTGTCACTGATAAATGGGCTAGCAGCAAAAGATAACACACTTATTAGCAGCATTGTACAGGAGCAAGTTGGAGTCTTTAAAGTTCTTACTGAGCAGCTGTGTGCTTTTAGAGAGCTTTCAGATCTCAAGAAAGGTATTAACCCTGAATAATGTATTTCTAGCATTTTGATTGGTTCACTCAATCTCGGTTCTATTATCAACTCATATACCAAGTTGATCATATTTGAAAACTGACTGTGTAGTGTTGCAAAGCTGAAAAATGGTTCTGAGTAAATTTTAACTGTCATTTTCAAGTATCAATAGGTTTGGAAAACTCAAGAAATTTAATAAAGCAATATATTTTCCATTTGTACTTGTTGGATATCATATGAGATGATTTGTAGCGCTCTTGGAGTTATGATAATTGTTCATTTTTATTTGGCCAAGAAATGTCATCCAGATCAGAAAATGGTTTACCCATGTAATGATGAATGAACAAAAAAAATTGATTTGCTTTGAACAAGTAAGATTTTATGACTGTGACTGCATGAACTTTTAATTTGTTTGATACAGTTACGCTATGCCAACAAACAGTTCCACTGTTGCTGGGTTTGTCTGAAGCTCTTGGAGCCTCCAGTGTGTATGGATGTAATCTACCTGTGATTTCTGAGTTACTCTTTCCAAAAGGCTCAAGTGAAGTTGAGTACAATAACACAGTTGCTCAAATGCCACTGATATTACACAAGCAACAACAGAGAAGACATGCCAGAAGCAAGAAAGCTGTGACAGAGGAGGAAAAGAGGACTGTACGCCTCACAAATAAACAATTGGAACTTGTTATTGCACAGGTACAAGAATACCATACACGGACATCAGTTCCTTACCTGGCCATGTAACACATATTGACATCAGCTGCATGTCTGGCCATGTAAAACAGATTGACATCAGCTGCATGTCTGGCCATGTAATACATATTGACATCAGCTGCATGTCTGGCCATGTAAAACAGATTGACATCAGCTGCATGTCTGGCCATGTAATACATATTGACATCAGCTGCATGTCTGGCCATGTAATACATATTGACATCATCTGCATGTCTGGCCATGTAATACATATTGACATCAGCTGCATGTCTAGCCATGTAAAACAGATTGACATCAGCTGCATGTCTGGCCATGTAAAACAGATTGACATCAGCTCCATGTCTGGCCATATAATACCTATTTACATCAGCTGCATGTCTGGCCATGTAATACATATTGACATCAGCTGCATGTCTAGCCATGTAACACATATTGACATCAGCTGCATGTCTAGCCATGTAAAACAGATTGACATCAGCAGCGTGTCTGGCCATGTAACACATATTGACATCAGCTGCATATCTAGCCATGTAACTTATATTGACATCAGCTCCATGTCTAGCCATGTAACACATATTGACATCAGCTGCATGTCTAGCCATGCAAAACAGATTGACATCAGCAGCGTGTCTAGCCATGTAACACATATTGACATCAGCTGCATGTCTAGCCATGTAACACATATTGACATCAGCTGCATGTCTAGCCATGCAAAACAGATTGACATCAGCAGCGTGTCTAGCCATGTAACACATATTGACATCAGCTGCATGTCTAGCCATGTAACACATATTGACATCAGCTGCATGTCTAGCCATGTAAAACAGATTGACATCAGCTGCATGTCTGGCCATGTAAAACAGATTGACATCAGCTGCATGTCTAGCCATGTAACACATTGACATCAGCTGCATGTCTAGCCATGTAAAACAGATTGACATCAGCTGTGTGTCAGGCCACATAATACATATTGACATTAGCTGCATGTCCAGCCATATAATGCAGATTGATATCAGCTAAGTGCCTGGTCATGTAATACATATTGACACCAGTTACATGCCTGGCTATGTAACACATATTGACATCAGCTGTGTGTCTGGCAATGTAATACAAATTGATATCAGCTGCATCTGTTCCTGGCAATGTAATACAGATTGACATCAGCTGTTTGTCTGGCCATGTAATACATATTGATATCAGCTGCATTTGGTCATGCAATATTTATTGATATCACTTGTATGCATGCCTCACCATTTAATACATATTGATATCAGCTGTATGTGTGCCTGACCTTGTAATACATATCAATTGATATCAGCTGCATGCCTGGCCTATATTGTAAACCATAATTTTATTGACATCAGCTGCCTAACTGGCTGTATAACAGAGTTCTATATATAAACTGCTTACCAGGCCTTACTTTATATGTGGTAATTGGCCATGTAATACAAATACACATTACCTGTCTACCTGGCCATACTTTATGTGTGGTTACTGGCCATGTAATACAAATACACATCACCTGTCTATCTGGCCATACTTTATGTGTGGTTACGTACTGCTCATGTATTACAAATACTCATTACCTGTCTACCTGGCAATACTTTATGTGTGGTTACGTGCTGCTCATGTAATACAAATACACATTACCTGTCTACCTGGCAATACTTTATTTGTGGTTACTGGCCATGTAATACAAATACACATTACCTGTCTATCTGGCCATACTTTATGTGTGGTTACTGGCCATGTAATACAAATACACATTACCTGTCTACCTGGCCATACTTTATGTGTGGTTACTGTTCATGTAATACAAATACACATTACCTGTCTACCTGGCCATACTTTATGTGTGGTTACTGCTCATGTAATACAAATACACATTACCTGTCTACCTGGCAATACTTTATTTGTGGTTACCGGCCATGTAATACAAATACACATTACCTGTCTATCTGGCCATACTTTATGTGGGGTTACTGGCCATGTAATACAAATACACATTACCTGTCTACCTGGCCATACTTTATGTGTGGTTACTGCTCATGTAATACAAATACACATTACCTGTCTACCTGGCCACACTTTATGTGTGGTTACTGGCAATGTAATACAATACACATTACTTGTCTACCTGGCCATACTTTATGTGTGGTTACTGGCAATGTAATACAAATACATGTTACCTGTCTACCTGGCCATACTTTATGTGTGGTTACTGGTCATGTAACACAAATACACAGTACCTGGCTATATTTTATGTGTGGTAACTGCTCATGTAATACAAATACACATTACCTGTCTACCTGGCCATATTTTATGTGTGGTTACTGGTCGTGAATGTAATACAAATAGGTATTACCTGTCTGGGTAGCCATACTTAACGTGTGTTAGCTGGCCATGTTATACAAATACATATTACCTGTCTACCTGGCCATAGTTTAAGTGTGTTTACTGGCTATATAATATAAATACACTTTGTCTGCCCTTCCTGGCCATACTTTATGTGTGGTTACTGGTTATATAATACATATGCACATTGTTTGCCCTACCTGGCCATACTTTATGTGTGATTAAGTACTGGCTATATAATACAAATACACATTGTCTGCCCTACCTGGCCATTGTTAATGTGTGGTAACTGGACATGTAATACAAATATACATGTGTTGCCTGCCTGGCAATGCTTAATGTGGGGTAGAAAAGACTTAGAAACTAATCCTTAGCTAAAATGCTAAATAGAAACAAATTTTTCTAACTGCTGCAGGTTGAAAAGCTGTTGGAATCTCAGACCCTTCATGGTTTAGATGGATTGCTATCAGAGTGTATTCAGGTTTGTGTTAGCAATAAAGGCTAAAGGAACTTAAATTATGGTACAAAGAGCAGCTGGTTGTTGTGGTGTGTGGCCTTCAGAATTACCATAGTTACATTATCTCTAGTTTGGTTCTCATTTTTTCTGCAACTTGCTTTGATTATGTGATTGTACTTGATCAACTGAATTCTGAGGGTGTTAAGTGCACCGCTCTGAGCTTTTCAGTTTCAGTTTAGTGCCACCACATGTTATCCTTGTCATAACAAGAAACCAGATTACATTCATTTATTAATCTTTTTCCAAAAATTAAAACTTATAACTATGGAATTAGTTTAGAAGACAAACAAGATTTTCCGTTTAGATCCTTTCTGTCCCAAACATGACAATTGCCTCTTCTTAAATTTTCCTTATGTACTAGAAACAATTACTTTTTTTCTAAAAACTATATTTTTTTTCAAGTAACAATGTTTGAAGAACTTTGTTTTTTATCCCTAGTAGTTTACTTCATTTGATCAATTTCCATTTTCTCATCATCAGGCATCCTACTTTGTATGTCTTATGTTAGGAGAAATTACATGTTAATGGAATGGCTAGGGCTGAAATGGTCAAACAGAAATTGTCATTTTAATGGTTTTACCCAATTCACACCCTAAAACTGAGTAGGTTTAAAGTGTTCCAAACAAATTCATGAAGTTGTTTTAGTTTAGTTTGGCTTACTGTATAATCACTTGTGTTTCAGACTTGTGATTTATTGAGTATGTTTCCATACCACTCATTCAGTGAAGTTATCACGCTCTCAATGATGTCACTTCTGAGAGACCTATGTCAGAACAATCCAGGTAATATTGCCAAAGGTAGAATGATGATAGATTTATAAACAAACTAGATTAGTGTGTTGTGAGAAGAACCCAGCAAAAATCCAAGTTAAGATGATATTGTGCATAGTAGTTGATGTATATCGGATTTCATACCAAACTCAGATCATCTGTGCAAAGTTTCAAGATCATTGATCTGGTATTTTAAGAAATAGGTGTTGTTTTGTGATCTTTCCACTTGTGAGTACCTCCTATGATGTCACAACTTTGGTAGTTTGCATATTTTAAGAACCTTAATATCCCAGTAACCAAAATATTATTTCAATGAAATAAACAACATTTTTCTCCTTTTCCAAAAACCTTCCCTACAGTATAAGTTCCATGATTCTGATAGTTGCAGTTTAAAGGAATTCTAAACATGGCTGATGGCTTAAAGTGGAGCAGCCAGCAACATAGTTTCCTCATTCATGGAATTTTGTTGTCTTGGAAACATAGATCTGTCAAAAAACGTCCTTGATAAAGCACAAGAGCTTGGTAAGAAGGTTTTCATGCTGGAAGAGGCAGAAATCTTAAAGAGATCTGATCTGAGCATGAGTACTGTGAAATGGAAGTTGCAGTCAGTGTCTGCAAGTGTCGACCTCACTGTCTGGACGGCTGATGATGAGCAAGGTAAGTGTGGGAAGACCTTAACTACAGATGGTTGAACTGAACACAGAAAGATGCTTTTTTATTGTTTGAAGTAAAACAATTCATTTTGTTTAAACAACACTGCCAAAACGTTTGTTTAACAGTATAATGATTTCTTAACAAAAGATATGAAACTTTAGAATCTGAAAAGATTTTTTATAAAATAACATCTCCAGTGAATCTTATGCGCTGATTGGTCAAGAGAATGACTAAACCATGTCTGAAAGAGAGTACATAAACATGCCTTTGATGTACATTTATGTAAGCTGGAGAATTTATATTTTGTGGGAAATATCTACATCTTTTGATTTTTCATATTTGTTCAAATGTTGGTTGATTTATAAGAGCAATAAATACATTTCCTGTGTTTATGTATATTTTCATAAACTGAAACACTAGGGGGATGTTTGGAGAATTGATAAAAGAAAACTTGAAGGTTACGAGCAGTCAGTATACATAGACACAGGAAATGCACTTTGTTGCTTAAATACAAAAGATTAGTGTTGTTATTATATTTTAGATCATGTTTAACAATAACTACTCCATCTGGCTTTTCATTCTAGATGGAGATGAATTTTGCCAAAGAATTCAGGAATTCTTGCTGGCCAACGTCCCTATACCACTTGCTATGGCTTCCACCAGTTTGTTTGTTTGCTGCTTGGAGGATCTTGGAATTCTGGCAGAGAAATTTCCTACATTGGCAAGGTAAATACTATGTACTAGCTTGAACCCCCTTAACTCAAGATTTTATTTGATGAATGGATTATTTTGACATTAATAATTAATGAAAAACATAATTATCATAATTCGGTGGAATAGTAAATATACTAAGGTCAGGTGTTGAGAGCAGTAAAAACATGTGTTTAAATATCATAACCATAGTTTTTTAAAAGTTTACCTAAAAAGGTTTTCATGGCTCGTACATAATCCGTTTTTAATGGGAACCTGCATTCTAAAATCATAATCTTATGTGTTTAAGACGATCTCCTTCGATTCCAGAAAAGGTAGTTTTTAGGGCGTCTTATCGCCGTATCGTTAAAGATAGCTGACAAAATGTACAAGGTGAACGTTATGGGAACCGCCATCGTTGTACTCGCGATCTAATCCATGACGTCACAACGTCAAATTGCAGTTTGTTATCGAAGAAATATAAGTTTCTTGTTAAGTTGCTTAAAAAACGTTTTGAAGTCAGACAGCAGTGCAACATGGCGGCCTCCATGGGGTTAATTAGTGCTCATTTTACTCATTTTTGCAGAATATTAATAAGCAACTGATTTAGAAAGTACAGTTTTGGAATCCCAAACTGATGTTTTAAATATGTAAAAAATGACTTTGGAGTGTAGGTTCCTTTTAAGATGCTGTCGAAAACATTCGAGTAATTCTTGTGTTTGACCACAGCTGTGTTATTACATCGTTACAAAACTTCCTTCTGAAGCCAGCGCCAATACTCGTCCAGATGAGCGATTCTGAGAAAAGCCAGGCAGGAAAGGTAATCATGACAGTATCAACTGATGGAAATGGTCCGTCAGTGACTGTAGGCGTGGCAGGTGTCAAGTCCGAGGACAAGGTGTCTGCCTGCCAACAACTGAGAAAGACTGCTCTGGATAGCATATGTCGCGCATTGAAGGTCGGACTCAACAGTGACCCCCAGTGTGTCCAAGCGTTCCTAGCTTCCATATCCAACAGACTGTACGTGGAAGAAAGTAGCGATGACGAAACCCCAACTCTTATATCAACCAATGCCATCTTAACATTGGGCCATGTTGCTTTTGCATTGCACTCTGTTCCACAAACTATCGAATCAGTTCTTACCATCTTGCAACAGAGGTTCTGTCACCCTCCTTCGTCGCTGGATCCTTTGATTGTTGAGCAACTTGGATACCTTCTTCTTAGAGGATCTGTAAGTACAAAAGTGCTTTGTAGTCTAGTCGTACAGTTTATGCAGCAGCGCCTTGTGGTCTTGTAGGAAGCCTCAATCTAAAGATTTTCAAAAAGGTTTCTTTAGATTAACAATGGAGCTCCAACATCACATTTATTTCCCAGCTAGTTACTCACCTATGAAGCTATCGAGATTATCCATATTTCTTTAAGGCTTGTGAGTTCATAATTCGTAAGTTTTCTTCCTTTCTTGTTCAATAATCTACGAAGCGCTGCATGATGAAAGGTCTATAATGTTTTAACTTGATGACATCACAAGTGTGGCAGTAAATTTGCATTTTTTAAAGTCTGCTGCCAATCCATAACCTTTGAAGGAATTAAAACCAAACATGGTCTATCTTGGTCTATGATGTATCTCGAGTTTTTCTTCAGAATAGTTACTAATTTTCGTTGTCGTGGCAACAAACTGGGTTCCAGGCTCCAAGTAAGAATTTTTGAAATATATGGGTTTTTCCGTCAAACCAGAAGTTGCACAACAATTTACAACATTTCTGTTCTTTTTACATCGTGTAAAAGAAAAAAACAAAGATTTGATTTAATTGTGAAATTACTAATATTCTGAAGAAAACCTCAAGATACATCATCAGTCCAAGTTTGGTTTAAGTTCATCCAAAGGTTATGGATTGGCAGCAGATTTTAAAAAATGCAAATTTGCCTGTCACACTTGTCACGTCATTAAAATGTTTTAAATATTTCAGAACCATAAAGATTTTGACAAATTTTTTAACCGCTATTCCTCATTTAACAAGGTCTATCCACTGAGATAATAAAGTGTTTCATTTCATAGGCACTTTAACAAGTTTTCATTAGTGAACTATCAACCCACTCGTCCCAACTAACGCTGCGATTTGTGGTTACAGGAGCAGTACTACCAGCAGATCATGGGGATGTTCATGAAAATCACAGTTGATGCTGGCTCCATCGAGTATTCTCGAGAGCCTTCAGTGAACGACAAAACAAGTGGTTACAGGTATGTCGTAGTTTGACTTTGACACCTAACAAGCACTGCATGTCAGAGTGACAGTGGGCGCACACACTCTGATCTGGTTTCCATGATGACCGGAAAAGTAATCGTATTTTGAAAAAAAAAAACGACAAAAGCACGGAAAAGTCATGAAGTTCTGTTTTGGTGATTGAAACTCCAGACTACAGTCAAAAGCAACAAGGGTTTGAATGATCCTTGGTCAAGAGTTGTGGAAAAAGCTTTGAAGAAAAGCGGTTTGCGAAACGCGAAACTGCACTTTAATTGCAGTGCAATTTAACGAGAGAAAATGCGTGTGCATCACTACTTGACTTTTTTCTTTTATGGTTTGTGGGACCTTTTTTAATTAGAGTATCAGTGCGTGATTCACCTTTTTCCGCTATGGAGGTCTATTTTGTTGCTGGTTTTGTTATAGTCAGTCTAGAACTAGCTTAATGAAAATCAACTTGAAAGAGAGTGCAAGCTTGTTTGGAATATTCAAAGAAGCTATTGAAGGGTCGTAGAGAGGCTAATCGATGCGCTGGAAAAATCAGAGATCAGAAAATCAAGAAAAACATTGCCTTACTTTTATTTAAACCTTCAGTCCTATAGTTATTTCTTCTCGTCTCGAGTTAGTCCGTTTTAGAGTTCTACATAGTAAAGAGAATCAATCCTTAGGTGTTCCAAAATGTTAAACAAAGAAAGAGACTTAAAAAGACGTTTGAAAACTTATTTTTTAAACTTACGATTTCTGTTCTGTTAGGCATTGTGGCCTGGCAGTTATCAATGCGTATTCCAATGTGGCAGCTCAATTGGAGGGCGAAGCTCGTTTGCAAGATTATCTCGTTAGGCTGCTTGAGCTGTTTGTTCAACTTGGACTTGAGAGCAAGCGTTTTAGTGAGAAAGCTGGCACAGCATTTAAGGTTGGTACCCGATTGTTGAAGTTATTCGTGGTTAAAGTATAAAGTATTTTGCATGGTGAAGTAATTTTGTTGTATCTTGTTGGTCTGTATTGATAGGTCATTACGTGTTGGCGCGATCATATGAAACTAGGTTAGACCTTTGCGTCTTCTTGGGTAAGGACGATAAACCGTAGGTCCTGGGTAGCATGCCTCGAAGGGGACCTTGACTCCTACTGCCTGTTCTCTTGTGACTCCTTGAGTCAAAATGTAACAAAACAAAGCAAAACAAACGAAACAAAATTATATTTCCGAGTAATTGCAGCAAAATGCAAGAATCTACCAGAATTCTACATCTGTTTCTGAGTTTTCAAAGTTTGGTGCCACAAGGTCATGTTGCTGTTCAGATATCAGTTCTTAAAATATCAATCCATGACATTGCTGACTTTAAGCTTTGAATCGGCATTGCCTTACTATTGGAATGGAGTGTGAAAACGTCAATCAGATGGCGACCTGTACATCTACCCATAGTTCCAAGCGCATAAATGTTTAAAATTGTTCATAAAAACGCATAGTGAGAATCTATAAACTTCAAATCTGACACACACAGTGTTGTTAGTACAAGGAAGAGTTTTACCAACTGTTACCTTCCTCGAGTTTCATTTAGCGGTTGAAGGTTCGCAATGCATTGTGGTGAAATGCACCCCTGTCTTTTTTTTGGAATGGTTAATTTTTGGAACTTGAAGGAATCTTTGAGACTTTAGTTTCTAGATTTGGTTGTATTAACGAAGCTTTTAGTGTTTGATTTAACACCGCAAAGCGTGCTTAAAGCCCATCAATTTCCTCAGAGTTAGAGAATTTTGTTGATGTTTTGGACATTTGTTTTCTTACTGCATACTAGGCTTCCTCGACAGCTGGCAATCTTGGAGTATTAATACCCGTGATAGCTACTGTAATGGAACGTCTTCCAGCCATCACAGACTCCAAATCATCCAAGCTCAGGTTAAACAAGCTGTTTAGGGATTTCTGGTTGTACTGTGTTGTGATGGGCTTTGGAGTACAAGGCTCTTCATTGTGGCCGCACGAGTGGTACGAGGGAGTGTGTACCGTGGCCGCCAAGTCTCCACTTCTTCTAGCCGTGGAGCATCTGAGGTCCGAACTCAAATACAACTCTGCACTGAGAAACGACGCTATCCAACCTGTAAGTACAAAACAATGGCTGTGAACTCCTTGCTATTTTTGTTGCGCTTTTGTGCTTGGTTTTCGTTTGATAGCCAGACTTCAGAGTATTTACAGGCCTGGACAGATTAACTTCTTTGCATTTCCATATTTAAAAAGCACAGAGACAATAGTTTAGGAGGTTTCGGCTTTCAAACGCCTTTCTCAAGTGAATTTGTTATCAAAACGAAAGAATATTCAGTCAGATTAAGATCCAAATTTTCTTCTAGTACTTGTTAATGCTCATTACAATTTATAGCTTTGTGCGTTCGCCATTCTTATGAGAATGGGGTTTGAAACGCCGAAAAGTCGTACACTGTACATTATTTCTCTTAGCATGTTGTATCAGTAAGCGTTCATTTTAATCTCCATATTTGTAGATCAAAAGCTTCCAAGAGATTGGAATCAGATTAAATTTCGCTAGCTTCGTTTATGCCATTTCTCGTTCCAGAACTTAAATTATTCATAGACACAGACCCACTGGTTATAAGACTCGCTACACCAGTTGTACATTGAAAGAAATATAGTAAGATAGAAGTTTGTTAGCTAATGATTTTATATCCATATTTTTTGCTTGTGCAGTCGGAGCTTACCGAGGTACGTCAAATGCTGTTGGAGTCGCTTGGTAACCCGGCAGATATAGTGAGCGTGGTGAACAAGTTGAATTTCGGGCAATGTACCTATTTGCTGTCAGTATATAGGCTGGAATCACTCAGAGTTACTACTGACCCAGGATCCTTCCAATTCATATTTCATTACCTACAAGACAAGGCCATCCAGAAAGACAAAGCAGGTATGATCAACCCGTTGGAGTTATATTTAGCCTGCGAGCAGACAGTTTCACAGCTTCCCCTTGTATGGGAGCTTAAGCAATGGGACGGTAGTGCCAACGACGACGGCATAGAATAATTGTGAATACAATTACTGCACATTGGAATGCGCCATGCCGGCCACCTGCAACCCTTGTCTTGAAAATTACAACTTTAAAAGCTCAATTCCTGGAAGCTTTTGAGAACTTGGAAGCCTTTGATAATTTGGAAGCCTTTTGTGAACTGAGTTCTCAAGTGTTTACAACTTCGAGAATGACTTGCAGAAAAATTTGTCAAATTCATTTACCTTTAAGAAAATCACTTTCACCTTTCTGTTCACAAAGTGTAACTTGGACAAAAGGGAAAGCAAATGAGATCGAAAAAGGCAAATAGGAATTGTGTTTTTATAAGCCGTTGTTGGCGATGTTGCTGTCGTCGTTGCCAAAGCTTCCCATCAAAGTAAAAGTAAAAAATGGTAAAGTGGTGTATTTATATAGCGTCCTTTCCATATGCATGCTCAAAGGCGCTTTACAATGATCAGTTTCCCCCAGTGGACTGGAAGCATATGTAGGTGCCTCAGACAGCCGCCTCAAAACGGTCCATGGTACTCATTTTACCGACCCCGAAAGGATGCAAAGCTGAGTTGCCTTTAGCAGGAAAGATGGTTTTCCAAATATTCAACCTTCGACCAGGCTGGGAATCGAACCAGGGACCTCAGGATTGGGAGACAGGATCTTACCACTGTGCCAACCCTCCGCTCTATCAATAGTTCGTCTGAAGCGCAGACAAGTTATATTTTGTCTCGGCACAAAATCTTTATTAAAGTTGATTCTCCGACAAGAAAAATTGAAAACTTTTTCTCTCTAAATTCTTTTTCTGCAGGTATATGGCAATGTATTGCAGCATTAGGGGATAAGATTTTCCAGGTTTTTCTCAACGTGTTGGCCAACAAGCCACGTGCGAAAGCTAGGGAAGCGGAACTTGAAAGACATGCTCTGTTCTTGTTAGTTAAGTTTAACCATCTACAGAAGAGAATTCAACGAGTGGCGGACAAGTATCTTTCAGCATTGGTGGACAAGTAAGTCAACAAACACGTTCCTAATAATCTCATGGCTACCAAACAGTCTCTAGATACCCACAAAGTACCAACAATGTAATGCTATACAGAGAGCTTTAAGTGCAGAGCCACCTACCTAATAATCTCTTGGCTACCAAACAGTCGATACTCACGAAGGGACAATTATCATGCAATGTTTCACTGAGAGCGGTAGATCTGTAGGTTTTATAAGTTTTCTTACAGATACTATTAACCTTGTATCGCACGTAGCATGATACAGGATTAAGCAATATACCAGATCCATCAAGTTAATGGTTTAAAGACGTTTTTATATCATTCAACTCGAAGTATAATCAACTTGTTTTAGAGCTCGAAAACGCTATACTTGCTCATACTATCTGATTGATGTTACCAAGAATATTTTTTGTTGTTTTTTTAACTATGCTATTTCTTTAACAATATATTTTTGGAATAACAGTTTTGTTTTTACCTTCCTTTTATGTGGTTTTAAATGTTAGTTAGTATTACTATTTCCTATTTATTTTTTAGTCATTTAATGAGACTGTAAAAGTTAACCATTTTTATCGTCAAGTACTCTATCGTTCTGTTGTCATCATTATCGTCGCCATCTTTTCCACAATCGTCATCATCACAACCTTCTTTTCGAGCCATTAACATGAACATGTTAATGGCTCATCAACATCATCATGTTATCATCATTATCATCGCCATCTTTTCCACAATCTTCATCACAACGTTTTTTCGAATCATTAATATTGTATTCATCAACATCATTATGTTATAATCATTATCATCGCCATCTTTTTCACAGTCATCATCATTACAACCTTCTTTCGAATCATTAATATCGTGTTCATCAACATCATCATGCTGTCATCGTTGTCATCGTCAGTTGTGGTGATTAGGTTTTTTAGTTTTACTTTGTAAGTACAATGGAAGAAACCTGTGTCTAACAGGCAAGCCTTAGTTAAAACTTGATGCCACACTCTTTTTATCTCAACAGATTTCCTCAGCTGCTGTGGAACAGCCATGTTCTTCATTCTATGCTTGATCTGCTGCAGACTTTATCTCAGTCACTGTACTATCTGGTTCGTTTACATAAGTTGCTCGTACTCAAGAAAAAATGTTTTTATGTCGGAAAATAATTATGATATACAGCATTTTACAGGTCAAGGCTAGTCAGTTCCTGGTTGACTGTTTCGTTTGTTGTAGAAGAACTAGCAAATAGAATTTTCTTAGACTCTGTACTGCTTAATTGTAGGTTGCTTTTGTATTGGTTTTTAGGCAAGTAAAATGGTGTCAAATTACGTCTTAAGTTTTGAAAGGCGCCTGGGATGTCATAAGGGACCTTAAGAAAGTTCTCATAGAACGTTTCAAGTTAATTACTACTTCAATAACTTAGGTAAATGTGTGGAGCATTTTAGAGCTGGCTGAGGGTAATCCATTTATTATGCTGGGAAGAAGATTATTAGATTTTTTGAAATCCCGTCATCCACCAAACAATCAACCACTCAGTCATTGCATGGTACCTAGACCAGCCTGGGTTGTTTTGATTTCGCTGTTAAGAGATTTTTATGTATTTCCATTGCACTAGAACGAAAATCACCAGACGGAATCATTGACTGTACCCGGCACACCTTACGTATTACGGGTGCATGAAGAGGTTGAGGGTCGTGAGGGCACGGTCACTGATTTTGCTGCCAGGTGTAGCGGGATCCTTCAAGTAGCCTTAAAATGGGCACCAGAGACCACTAAAGCAATCTTAGAGGTAGGTTTGATCGAGGGAGTATTTAGGTAGCTTTATGTTGGATCTTGCAACATGGTCCAAGTAAGTTGTATTCATTAAGTAGCCTTGAAATAGACGCCGGAAGCCAGTAAGCAATTTTGAAAGTAAATTTGAACAAAGCAAATGATAATCCTAAATTGGGAGTTTAAGGCGGCCGATGCCTTTTTAAGGCCAGGTCGAACTATAACGGTATTTTTAAAGTGGCCAGTCAAATGTGGCTTAAGAGATAAATGTAGATAAATTGTATGTGAGATACAACACACATAGAAGCATACTTCTGGTTGCCTTATAATGTTTACTGCTTTTTTAGTGGCAGGTTTTGACCCACGGTTTAGGAGGTATGTGTACAAACGTAGATTCGATTATCAAACTTAGATCCTTAGATTTGACACTGGAGGCCGCTAAGACACTTATGGAGGTAAATTCTATCCATCGCACCACTGACATGAAAACACACATGATAGATCTTGTGAAATTCTAGTTTACGGAATAATAGATAATTGTACTAATATGTTTGAAACTTTCTTCCTGAATGACTGTGTTGCCCGTCATTAACGTAGATTCAAAAGAAGATATCTTAGTTTTCAAGTCTGGATTTTCTTATGTGATGCTATGAACGTTAACTAAAACTGATGGTGGCTGTTGCAATCTAGGAGTACCTCGTTAAGGTGCAAGCTAGGTCTGAGGGCGTGTCAAACCACGCTGGTGCCGCCCTAGCAACGGAAAGTATGCTCGTTAACGCGGGCTTTAACCACACGTCAGCAATCCTGGAAACTAGTACTCGTGACAAGAGGCCCGACTGCGTGAAGAAAGATCTGTCGCAGCTCTCCACAGGACTGGTGGTTAGGAACAGCTATATTGGCAAGGTATGGTTTATGTACAGTAGCTTTCAAGGTTGTTGTACCTACCTTCCAAGTGAACCTGCCCAGTACACACTCAGTAGTGAAAGGGAGCAAAGTGTAGCAATACAGTCGCAGTGTGCAGCTTCATACTTGATTTACGCTCTTATAGCAACTACAAGATTTAGGCATCTTCCTTTGAGATTCACTTGGGACATCAATATCAATTTTGCATTTCCTACTTTGCAAGGAAGTGATATCAGCAAAATCGGTTTTAGCACTGAAACTATGGTTTCAAAGACAAATCAATTTGTTGCTACTTATTGATCAACTCTTGTTTCTCTCTATATAAACTTTTAACTCGGAAACTATGTAAACGCCCCTTGTGGTTTGTTTCTCACAGATTTTAGGAATGAAAGAGATTCTGAGCAGCCAGGCCACTAATGACCAGGGCCCCAACCAGATACTCTCAGCACGGTTGTGTGAGCAGCTTGTAGGGACCACGTCCAAGGGTGGGGAAGCTTTCAAAGAAGCGATGTTCAAAGCATCTGCTCTTCTTATTATTGGAACTCGTAAGTAGTCTGTTGTACTTATTTTAATATACTAAGATGTATGGCGACTGTACGTTCTACCATAATGCACTGGGAGCCCAACCAACTAACAAGTGCATGTTAAATTGAGGACTATAGTTTTTCATAACTTTTCTACGTACTAACAGTATTGGGTATGCCATATTGAAAGGTCATGTGTTTAATGGGCTTATTCTATTCAGTTGCGTCAGGACTTTTGTATAAATGTACTAATCCCCGCTCGACGATGTCAGTTTTTTACAAATTGAAAGGGTTTTTTTTGTGGTTCGTGGTTTAAGAGATTTTAGGCCGTAATGATATAATAATAGATTTTAGGTTATAAGTTTCTACTGCCTTTCTTAGATTGCAAGATACTTTTGTGTTAATGATTTTATCCGATGGAAAATCTGCTTTTTGAGTGAATGGCTATCAGTAGGAAAGATTGTCGTCAATTGTGTTGGTTCTTCTACTCAATCGTTTTCTGAACAGCCCATGCTTCTCGACTTTGTTTCTCGGTTGTGTAGGTGTTGATAGACAGCTTCTACACCAGTTGTGTTGGTGTCCAGCCAAAGCTTTCACTGAACAGACCATGCTCACAGGAGTAGCGTGTTGGCAGTGGATTCTGTCAGCCAGACGTGATATAGAATTGCAGGTACAAAAACGATCTAAGCTCTTTGCTATGTATTCGACCTCTATAAAAATGATCACGTTGTTTGAAACATGCGTTTGTTCCAATTCCTAAGATTTTTTTGTGTACTGATTTCATTCATATTATGTTTCCATATTTGGACGATTGTTCCCTTTTGAAAAGACTAAATAACTTAAAGGTGAAAGTAATAGTGAAAACAGTGCTCTTTGAATAATAAGCTAAAACGTCATGATTTTCAACTTAATCTTTTTTCCACCATTTTTCTTGGTTGAATCTGACGCGTATAGCATTAGTATTTTGCTATATTCAACACAACATTCCTGCCATTCAGTTTTTGACCAAAGTTGCCGAAAATCTATTGGAATATGTCATTTTTTACTCACTTTTGGCTAGGCAACCAAGTAGTTAAAGATAGTTTGAAGAACTAAAGGTAAATAAATCAAAAGTATGATCTCTAGTATCATGTACATTGAGATTGCCGAGTTCAAAAAATAGGTATCGCTAATGTAATGGTTTGAATTCCGTTAAAAATTTTGCAGTTCCGCAAATTTCCAATTTGTAGTGGCTCAGATTACCTGGCCGTCTATAACCATAACGGGTTAGAAATGTTTTGTCTTTCTGTAGCTGCTGCGTGAGCTGAGTGCAGCATGGCAGTGGACGGTAACGGGACGAAAAGGTCTCTTCGCACCTGATCCCCCAGTTGAGAGTCCGCTGGCCTCGTTTGAGGAGAACAAACCCCCAGAGCCTCCAAACGTTCTTCCACATGACATATGGTTAAAGTTTTTAGTACAGAGGTTCGAGGTTGCAAGATACTGCAGTGAGGATCAGGTGAGTACAAACAAAGAATGACGAACCTGTTCAACCGCCCTGAAAAGGATGGCACCTGTAAAAGGTACCACATACCTTGCAAACCAAAAACCGCTCAATTGAGCCTTAGAGAAATATGTTTGTAAAATTTTTCTTTGTAGTAACAACATTGTTGTGCAGATTTTTTATCCCTTCTTTGCCTTTTACGTGCAATTTTGGAATTTTCTGCAATAGGAATACGTATACAAGTTTGTTGTTTTCATCTCTTCCGTTATTGTAAATTGAAAAGTTGATGCCTGAACTTTAGACTTACTTGTATTAGATGTTTTGTGGAAGGTATTTATTTTGCAAGTAACTGAACAAGCCTCTCTTTTTAAAAAACAACGAACAATACTTATCGAATATTTTTTTCTAATTCAAAAGTACTCGTTTTTGACCTAGAGAGATATACAGTAATAATAACAACGGTAGTCATTTGGGGTAAAAAGTATTTTGTTCGGTTGCGTGTGTATGATTTTTGGTTCTGTTACGAACTTTGGCTGTGAGATGCCACAGGTGGGGCAAGTTTCAGTTAGGCAAAATGTAAGTGATTGTTTTACTGTAATATGGCTTGCATCGTGTTTGAACGAAATATGACTCTGAACAGGTGGCAATCTTTGTAAACCTACTTCACCGGTCGTTACCCATGAGTATTGGTCGTAAAAGCTTTATATCACGTCATGTGTCGGCGCTCAGACCCAGGTTCCGGTTATTGCACCTCGGTCTTGTCATGCTGCAAGGCAATATTTTATGCAACACTGTGTCCGAGAACGTGCTCAGGGAACGCATCTACTGTAACGCTTTGGACTACTTTAGGTGAGTAAAACTTGCAAGGCCATGATGCCAGCTAAACGCGCCTGGTTCGGTACTTCGCAGAGAACGGTGTTAGTATTTGTGTGACAGAGGGTTGGTATAGCCTGCGAGTGGGGATACAAATGAAAATGTTAGTTAACCACGCCAAGTTAAAGTACTTTGCAGATAATTGTTTCACTAGTTGTGTGAGAGAGGGTTGGTAGCTCGCGAGTGAGGGACACAAATCAAACTGTTTAGATAGAAGACAATAACGGTGAAGGAGCCCAAACCTTTCCGGGGGTGAGCTCATGGATCAGGAACGTAGATAGAACTGCCTTGATAAATGGAAACAAAGGTAATAAGCCTGCGTTGGGGGAGCTCGATGAGGAGAAATTGGTTTAATAAAAAACGATAAAAGCTACTAACGTAAGACGTGGTTCAAGGAAAGGCGTGTGAAATGAAGAAATCTATTGAAAAGTCAAGATGAAGACAACAAGGGTCATAATTTCCTGATTATGAACCTTGTGGGAGGGATGGGCTCATGTGTTGTGTTGGTAGTTGAAACAGTCCAGATATCGGGACATTTTAGAAGAAAGCAAAAATTAGAAACCGTGATTTTAGAAAAATAATTTAATCATCCCAGTTACTGTCAACGATTGCTATTTAAATGTAGTCACATTTCTGCGTGGTAGTACTACGGTTAGGATAGACTTGAGAAGATACGGACTTTGAACTTTAATATTAGGCAGTATTGTATAATGAAAAGAGAGTTATATATAAACGTTTTAGAAAAGAGGATCACGAGCTCTAGATTTTAGTCCTAGGGTTGGACATTTTGGGAAGGTAAATGGCCATGAGGGAGGAATAATAAAGAGATCAAGTTATCTCTTTGAAGTTGGTCTTTTTAGGATTTTTATGCGTTGGCAAAAAAAATTTCATTACGAGGGAGAATATGCAAGGAGTGTAATGCGCTTTCTGATACTTAAACTGCAAAGCAATGCTTTTCTAACATTATATTTGTCTGCTTACTCTGTAGCAATGAACCTGTGTGGCCATTTTACCATGGTGCTCAAGTGCGGGAAGATATAATAGTACTCATCAAGTTCTGGCAAACCATGCTGGCAGACAAGAAGTACATGAAGTCATTCATGGTTTCCACGTCGGATTCTGTGAGGATGGTCCGGGCAGGGTCATCATCCAGTCAGTATTCATCCACAGGCTACCTGCAGGTAAGATCATCCTCCAGTCAGTACTCATCAACGGGCTGTTTGCAGGTAAGGGTCATCATCTAGTCGGTACTACGCTATCTGCAGGCAAGGGTCATCATCCAGTCAGTACTCATCAACAGGGTATCTGCAGGTAAGGGTAAAAGGGTAATCATCCGGTCAGTACTCATCAATAGGCTATCTGCAGGTAAGGGTCATCAACCAGTCAGTACATACCATAAGGTATCTGTAGGTAATGATCATCATCCAGTCAGTACTCATCAACAGGCTATCTGCAGGTAAGGGTAATCATCCAGTCTGTACCCATCAATAAGGCTCGTCGTCCAGTCTGTACTCTTTTACGGGCTATTTGCAGATAATAAAGGTGAAGGTAAACCGTAGGTGGATAATTTCTCTATCACTATCGGTCGTTCTCTTTCTTACAT
>JAOBRD020680101.1:0-14780 GCA_027575215.2 Hydrozoanthus sils
GGGTTTTTTCATGGGTTAGTCATGGTGTAAAACCCATGAAAAAGTCATGAAAATAAGCCATGAAATTACCATGAAAATACCATGAAAAACCCATGGAAAACCCATGAATATTTTCATGGGTTTCAAATCCATAGTGTAACAGTAGTGAACAAATGGTTTGAACAAGTCTTACAACCTGAAGTTTACTATAAATTATACAATACATAAGCCATACTGTACATACATAATTATAATTTCATACATAGTAAATACACAGTTATATACAGTATCATCTGAGGGAAAGGTACCAAGGCTCGCAAGGAACAAGATGCTAGGTTTGCAAGCCTTGCGAGGTCAAGGCAGACAAAGAAACCCAAAAAATCTTTGTCTTGCATCTCTCACCTCACAAGGCACACATACATGTATACACACACATGACTGTATACATGCCAGCATGCATACATGAATTATATACAGTATATACATATATAATTATTATACATATATATATGTGTTAACCTGTTTGTACCTGTATAATACCAATTATAATTATAAATTTATAAATACTATATGAATACTACACCGTACTGACCTGAGTAACTCCAACTCGGACTTCTCTAGATGCAGAGGATTTTAGCAGCTCTCCCCCACTGCCCTTGAGGAACCCAATACCTCCCCTGAGGAACCCCCCTGACATAAGTGACAGTACTTCCACAAGACTTATTTTCTTCCCTTTTCCACTCCCCGCTTTAGGATCCTGTGTCATGGCTGTGATAGTGCCAAGTAACTGGGCCACACATACACGGACATCATAATTACTGCCTTCTAAGGCCTTGAAGCACGTAGACAACATGCTCTCTAGTTCAGTTGTGTACATAAATGGGGCATTGTTGATGAGCTCCAGAGCACACTGTAGGTAATTGAGGAATATGTACAGTAATTATTGAAGCTATAGTGACTAGGAAACAGAAATTAAAAAAATTAAAGTTATTATAATTAAAAATCATGTATGATTTTTGCCTTCAATGGCTTAAGTTTGACAGCTTTGCATTAGATGGTCCACATTCAGTGTGTTTGTTTGATTGGTTCAGTAATTCCATTGAACAACAGGATAGCACATTTAATTTGTAAGAATATGTATTTTGGTGGCAAAGCATTTAATTTAAATTTGGCAAATCAAAAAAAAAGATCTTTGCTATTGCTTTCAAATACTGTACTGTGTATTTTAAAGTTAAATCATTTTTGAAATTTGGTAAATCAAGTTTTCACAAAGCAGAGACAGTATGACGGATTGTATTGAAAATTGGCAAATAATACTTTGGCTAAAAAGTGATTAATCTAAATTCTGACAAATCAAGACTTGAGAAAATTGAGTATGTTTTGAATTTTGGCTGATCATATTTTGGCAAAATCTGTGTGTCATGAAAGCCAAATTGGGCAATTTGAATTCTGGAATTTCTTCAATGAATTTTGTCACTGATATACCTGCATACTAGATAACCTTGATGTGAAGCAAAACAAATGTTAAAATGTTTTTTGGTTCAAATCAGAGTGCATGACATACACTATTTGCTTGTTTTGTAATCAATCCCAAATGTAAACACAGATTTTATGCAAGTTTTAAACAGTCTGCATTCCCTTAATATTTTAGTTTTACATATAATACGTATAATTTACATTTTATTAATCAAATGAATGTACCTTAGTTGCAGCACATCTAACAGGCATGGACCTGTCAGTGATAGCTGTTTTCACAGCCTTGTAGATGTCTTTGTGTGATGACGAGGCATAGTTACCAAGTCCTTTTAACATACGTTGCAAACACAGCATCACTTCACACTTGCCTTGAGACTACAAGTAATATTTTGCAAGATAAGTGTTTCAAAGTCTGAATGGATTCAGTGCGTACTATACTCAAAAAAACTCTGAATTAAGAAAGAGCCACCAACATTATCAACAACAAAAAACTGGCACAGACAGGGTTCAAACACATTTAGAATTTCAAAACTCCAGGGTTTTCCAGGGCTGTTTCTCTTTAAAACCAGAATGAAAATAATAATTTTCACAATCACCTATTTAAAACAACTTTTTAATAGTTAACATCCTGAAAATTCATATTTATTGTTCTTACTGTAATATAATTTGACGATGTGCAAAAATTGAGTCTAAAATATTAATTGTTACTTGAAAAAAAAAAAAACGCATCATTTGACAAATTTAATTTTGTCAATAAAATCCTATGAAGTTTTCCAGGGCTTTTCCAGGGCTTCAAAAATTTTCCAGGGTTTTCTGGGATTTCCAGGACCTGTACAAACCCTAGACAGAAGCACATACCATAAACATAATTATTTCTCGTACAAAAAACCTTTTCAGACCTAAACATATCTCAAATGATGTGTTGTTAAATTCTCCTAGCCAGAACTCATACTTAAATTCCTATTACTGGATTCTAGGAAATTTGATTTTTTTTTTCGGTAATTGAGCTGTGTGTTACATTATGTCTGATATTTGTATAAAGGAGAAGCTAGAGATTTTGATAACAGGCCTGGGGGCAGAAAGGGTGAATTAGCCTGTCAAATCATACTTAATAATGCTGGTTTAAACTTTAATAGTTTAAATCAATAGCCTATTGGGGCAGTAAAATTTATAGGCTAGGTACAAAAGGACACTAGTCTGACATGTAAAACCTCAACCAGGTTCAATTTCATCTGAGTCACTATAGTCCTACTGGGCCATCCCTCTTTAAAAAATTACTGACCACCTTCAGTGCTTTGCTTTGTTCAATAACCAATTCCTTTGTATTACAATGGAACCCTGGTTTAACTGAGCTGAAGATGTTAAACCATGATTCCATTGTATTAATACCAAGAATGTCTTACATGTACTAGGTACAAGTTAAGTGAGGAGAAGTTAGATGCTGAAAGACTGGCAGGGATTGAAGCCCTTTACAAACCTCAGCATTTTTCATTGACTTGATGAGAATCTGAACGGTATCTTGGGCAGTGTTTCCAACCTGAAAACAAATTGAGATTTATGAAGTTCTCAAAACATATATAGTTAGCAAAATGTTTCTTTTTTTTTGGGGGGGGGGAGGGGTAAACTTGGCCGAAGGCGTTGTCTTAATGACTGCCTAATACAACAAATTAATTTAAATACACATTTAAACTCTTATATTAGTTGTAAATGAAAGACCACAGTTTTCCCCTGCAAAATAATACTCTATACCATTTTTTCTCCAACATTATTGCCCTCCCCCACCCTCTCCAAGCTCAACACTGGAAGGTCAAAAACAAAGAAAATGAAAAAGATAGCAAAAAAGGGAAATGTGGTATGCGACACAAAAAATATTGGAGAAATGGGAAGAATGTGGATTGTTAAGGTAATCATTAATTTTTGTAGTTCACAAATACAAAATCACAAAAATTACCATCCGTCCCACTTTTTCAAATATTGCCCCGATACATGCAGCAGCAGCCCTGAAAAAAGAAAAAAAATTGAACTTTAATGAAAGTCCAAACCATCAATTAATACTTATAAAAAAATTCGACATTTACAGGATATTGCCTTTGGTGCAACATGGGGGGGAGGGGGTATTACCACTAACCCACAAGCTATCCAGGCAAAAACTTCAAATTTTCAATGGTATTTTTGAGGTTATTTTTTAACCAAGAGGTATTTTTTAGAATGGAAAATTTTATATGCCGAGATATTTTTAGGGTATTTTGGGACTTTTCCATTGGTCATCCCTACCTTTTTAGTTTACCCCGGAGTATCCCCGCCCCTTCTCCCAGAAGAAACACTGCAACTACAATCATACAACTCACAATTTCACTGGCAGATATGCTTGTGAGTCATCCTTAGATTTGATAATGTCCGTGCATTTGTCCACAGTCCCAAAGAGTGTGTTTGTACTACCTACACTGTACAGCAAGGCAAAACACTTGGCTAACAGTTGACGAGTAGCAGGGCCGCATGACTCATTCAACTGTTTCGTAAGCTGTTCAACAAGCTTGGGTTGACAGCTTTTGAGATGTGCCTGTTGGAAGGTTGCAAGTTTCAGTTACAAAAAACAGATGACAAAACTGCACAAAAACGTAATTCAATGCAGTACATCAATGAAGCTCAAACAACAATACTAGAATACTTCAACCCCTACAATACGTATGTACAGCATTTGTAAACATACGAATTATCCTTACAGTAACAATGGAAAAAATGTTGGTTAGTGGTGCTAGAGTACGACTGATGAATTATGAAATTCTCTTAAACTACTAGCAGAAACACTATGAAGATAAGTTATGAGATTTACACACTCAACACAAGGCACTCTTACTCAGGGAATAATCACTATGTACAAGCCCAATAATTTAATCTTTATTTTTGACTTTGGTGTTGAGTTGTCATCTTTCTTAAACCTTTTTCCCTACATACTTAATCGATGACAATGGATCATCAGAAGGCAGTCAATAAATCAATATTGATCAATGGAAATTCATTAATTGATATCAACTGGTATCAGCTAATCAAAGACCTATCGAAAGTCACATGAAGATCACTACTAATCACATCGATTGACATTGATCGTCAATGACTGACATCGAATGCTTTCCTGTGTGCTCCTCCATTTCTCGTTTCTAGTGGCTGTTTTGTTAAAAATCTTGGTACCTTCTTAGTTGCGGTTTCAGAAAATGTAAACCGATAACTTGTTGCTCAAATAAAACAGTTGTAACAAATGCCATTGAGTTTTACTTCTAACAGTATAATGGTTAGTTGGCAATGTGTGTACTCTAACATACAATCATTTCTGTAATCGAACTGGGTCTAACTCTCCCAAAACTTGAGGAACAAATCCAATCAAACTCATTCAAACAATAAAACAGATTTAATAAACACACTCTCAGCTTTACATGTCTTATCAAAGGATAGCAAGATGGCACCTTTGAAACCACAGTTGAGGATGGCATCGGAGGTTATTATAAGTCGATGCCAATTGATTACCAATCAATGTGAATCAATAAAAGGTCACAACTATATTGGCTATTGATTGGTCATTGATTTCCAATATCAATCAATTGATTGGTATTGATCAGTATTGATTGGTATCGATTGCAATCGATAATTGATTTCATCAATTAAGTACATCAGGCTTTTTATATCTATGGCTATATTCATTTTTCTAGAAATACTGTATATATGATACAAGGGCAATGAAATTAGTAGTAGAAGTTACAGTTACTATTGACAGTTTAATTACTAAAAATAAAAGCAGGCTGTTGAGGAAAAAAACTGTTCATCACTGACAAATAAACGTAGAAGATTGATTAATGAATTGTGTTAAGAATAATTTATTGTGCTATTATTTATTTCTACCAGTTTCTAATCAATTAGTTAAACAAGCTCGTAAGACAGCGCGACAGTGTGTTCGGCGCAGCTTCGTCAGAGAATATACGAGTTTAAAGCAACATCTTCAACTCCCTGAAGCTAATTGATTTAAATTGATTCAAATTAGGTTTCAAACACTGGTACGATAAGTTTGACCTTGCAATTATTCTAGATCGCGTTTGACGTTTACTGTCAGTTGCTCAATACTAAGTTAGGCTAAGGTAGAAATTATAGTTTCCTTGCTTTCTTGCAACTCATATTAATTACTACATAACTTCACAGGCATCAGACAGCTGCCGATGTTTCGTTTGTACAACAAAGTATTTTTCACAACTATAACTGATTTTGTTTTCAATAAAACCGGTTTTTGGATATCGAGTTTACTGACCTTGCTGGCACTCGACACATTCTCCTCCAGATTTCTCAACCATTCGTAGATGAAAATTGCCTTCTTGTTTCGCTCTGTTTTGCCATATTTCTCCTCACTGTATACCAAACTAGGCTCTGTGGATGTCATCTTGGCGTCTTACAGTTTTCAAGCCACGTGAAAATTCATTTTGATTGCCGTTTTAGCAACTCACGTACGGCCGAGTCGCCAGTCGCCATTCCCTCACTCAGGGTTTCTCTGTTGGTCAGTACTGCGGGCTCACCCTAGATGAATGAAGCATAAATAAGGACCTAGTCGGGTGGTGTGAGGAGTCACATTTAGTCAAGATACAGTCTTTTATAAATAATGGCACTATCTATAGTCTCTATGATAAATAAGAATAAAACTTTCATTTTTTCGGATATATGTAAAATTGTGTTATGTTGATGTCTTCCGCCTTCAGTTAGGTATGTAATTTTTTTTAATGATCATAAAATATAAATCATTCATGATTATTACATGAGTAAACGGACACCCAGATAAAACGGACACCTCTGGCTCTATAAACGAACAACGAATTTTGGTCCGTGCCGTTTTCTCAGCCATATACAATATTTTAAGTCTCTATAACACAGAAACCTCTATAAGACGGACAAAAGACAATATGAAATAACGAACGGACATTTAATGGTCCTTTTTAATCTTTTTTTTATTCAAACAAAACGCTTTTTTTATACAATGTGACTTTGTACTTGATGATAATTATAATTTTTTCAAAATGACGATTAACCATTACTTTTATAGCATTTATCAATCAGCTTTAATAATTACGTCCAGTAAACTGCCTATGTACACAAGTTGCTTGTCTACTGGCAGTGAAGGCTCTAATAGTTCCATTTTGAACAGTTGTCTGCAGTTACGCTTTTGCTTTTTAAGCTGAGGCGCATTTTCTGAAGCATTTTTTCTATTTTCCTGGTTTCAGAAGTTCTCTATATCTTTTCCTTTTTTTTACCTTGGGTCTTAAAAAAGCAAAAGACGGACACCTCTATACGACGGACAGTTGAAGTGTCCGTCCGTCTTTATTTATAACTTGGAGAGGTTTCTCTGCAAAGCTAAAGAAAAACAGCAAGAATGACAACAAGATTCACACAGACAAAAAAAAGGCAAAATGAAAGAAAAAAGAAGGAATGAGCTAGAAAAAAAAAAGTTTGTTTAATAAGTGGCAATTCTGGAATTCTTAATTTCACGTTTGAATCTGAACAGGCTGAGTTGCTTAGTTGATTCGTCAATATTTTTCCAGATGATAGCACCATCGAAACGAATACTGAATTCTCCATAATTAATCCGGACAGGAGAGATATGATATGAAGAACTTGACGCGAGCCTTGTATTATACTTGTGCCTTGTGTATGTCACTACAAAAAAATCTTGGAATACAACTGGCAACATGTTAGAGTGGAACTTGAAGAGAAAAAGGGAATTATGGAAATAAATAATATCAGAGAATTTCAAAATTTTTAAATTTTTAAAAAGAGGCGAGGTGTGATCATCATATTTAGAGAAAGTCATTATTGTTATAACTTTCTTCTGCCATGGTTTATAATGGTTTTATATTTCAAAACTACCGTCTCCGGATGGTTCTTTTTATGCAACAAGGGTTTTAAAATAAAATTGTTTTCATATACGACTAATAAACCCTCGATGTTATATGCTAATACCAAACACTACCTTAAAATACTGTTAATCTTATATTGTTACCCACTTTTCAGATTTCTCGATTTGCAACCATGATACTTATACTTACTCTAAATTAGTTTGCGTTTTGTCTACGTGACCTGTATCAAATTTAGAAGCTAAAAGGGAGCGGGGCCGGCGACCGGAAATAACTTTCCGGATTTACGTATTATTAGTTTTTTAAAAATTACCCAATTGTCAAACTCCTTCCGTACCCACCCCCACGCGGGTTGTCTGTTGACAAAAAAAAACTCAAATGCACATGTGTTGGAATGCAAATTTGTACGGCTCGCTGTTTGTATGGCAACGAAACTGTTCTTTGTCTTTTATTTATATGTTACCACTTAATTACGATTCATTTAATTACAAACACTCTTTCGTTCTAAACCTACTTCTAGCTTGGTTTTTTCTGGATCGTACTTTCTGGCTTTGCAATGGATGAAACCCAAAATGACCAAAATGGCAACTGTAGTGAAGAACCACAGCGCGACCAGACAACTCATGATTTTGTCACCGGGCTGAAAGAGAGAGAGGAACTGAAGGCGAAGCTTAACGAAAAGGAAAGAGAAGTGAACACGCTGAAGGGCCAAAACTATGATCTAATGAAGAAGATAAGTGCACTTGAAAAGCAAGTGAGTGTTAAGATGTTTGGACGACAGATTTAGTTACTTAAATCGATGTTAACTCTCTTGAAAAAACTGTGTTAAGACATTTATTATGGCACTAAGATCTGTAAAGCAGAGCGACAGCAATATGTAGCTAAGTGTTGTCATTGAGTAACTTGGTCATGTTTTAACTAATTTGTGGTGAGCATAAAAGGATTGATTGACTTGTGTTACTACTACTTCTATTAATGAAGTACATTAATTTGTTAAACAAAGCACTTTTTTTTCACTTTCTTTGGTGTCGCAGACAATAATCTATACCGCTTTTGGTTTAAAATTGCCAACTAAATAATCCTTTATTTAAGATTAGAAACATCCAACCTACAATTTAGCCTTTCAAATTCACTTCCAGGTTGTCTGGAGCTGTCACTGCAACATAAAATATATACTTTCAAAAATAAGTTAAAACCCATAAAGCATATCGAACGATCTAGTTTAAAAGTCAAGACCGTCATGATGTTTCTTTCTCTTTTACAAATACATCTCATGTTTGCTATAATAAATACTGATTTCTTAAAAAAAATTACGTTGTCGTTCTGCGCTCGCATTTTATACGTCAGAAATGATCAAACAAGCAACTAATTGATGTTAAAATAACATAAGAATAGTCGTGATTGATGAATTAAACATAAACAATTTATTTCAAGGCAATAGTTCTTAATTATTAATTAAATAAAAGTATTTCTTTTTTTCTTTTCAGATTGCTGAACTAAATGTAAGTATATAAACTCAAGAAGTGTTGTAATTACAAGAGAGTATGGTACTTTGGTTGAAGTTTGTTCTGTAAATTGGTTTAAAATGAAGTTGAAATATATTTGTTTTCATATTGATCAATTGATGATAAAGATTTTGAAAAATATTGTAATAAAAATGTAACATGACAAAATGTTGTATCTCCCAACCATTAGGACCATTGTGCTTTCATTCAATGTAACCAGCTGATACTTTTATTCAGTTTCATCTCCAATGCATATACAGTATGCATGGACTGTATGCCTTAATGGATTAATGACTGAGTTTTCCAGTCGCATTTTGTTTTTTAAATTGTTATGCAAATAGAAGTTACATAATATCTGACAGGCATGGAATTTAGCTAGGGTTGACATTGATGCTATATATACTCCAAAATATATAATTTACAAAATAATGAGGATTTATGCTTTTATTTCAGGAACAAAAACCAAAAACAGCCTCTCGTGACCGCAGGAAAACTGTAGGGAGCACAGATAAGCCAAAACCCAAGAGGCCAGCTGCGAGAAAAAAAGGGAAAGACAAAGATAATTCATCAGCCAAAGAAACTGAACCACAACATGACAACCCTTTTGAGGATCCAGAAAAGCTCTATGCAGTAAGTTTGTTATCAGGCCAGCTTGAAATTGGATGGATCCGGAGTAGCTGAATGCATGTATTGTGAATAGTTATAAAAATTAACATTATCTGCCCATATTATATAGCCAATAAATCAAAAGGATTACTGGTTCTGTGAACTCCAGTATTTATCATTAGCACAAATTTGCACCACTGCTAATTTTAAATCCACATTAAATATTGTGCTTATGTTCTTGCCTAAAGTTGCTAATAGTATATTTTTAATTCTCATTTAGGCAATAGCACAAAGATACCCTGACATGCCCCTTTCACAAGTTTTACAGGCAGAAAAAAAGTTTGTTGAAGCAGATATTAACAGAGATGGGGTAAGTTAAAAATTGTCTTACAAAACAAGTAATAATTATAATACTTTCTTTCCAGCCCCACCCCCCCCACCTCCAATAAATAACATCAGACTGTAAGTCTGTATTTCCTAAGACAAAGTTCTAATCATAATTGGGACTACTTTGTGTACAAGAGTATATTATAACCATTGGAGTGTGCGTGCAGGCACTGCAGTTTGTAGGGTGAGGCACTTGTTGAGGGAAGGGGCTGGGCATGCTGTGAAGAGCCAGTTTTATTTTTCTTGCACATCATCCCTCCAATGTATACTAAAGAGAAACCTTTTTTTACAGTTTGAAATATGTATAAAACCAGTGAGTTGAATTTGTATTATTGCATGTGATTTAATTAGCACCATTAAAATTATATTAATATACTAATGAGTAATGACTTGAACAACATGCTTTTCACTGCACTCAAGGAAAGAAAACACTTCTGTCGGTATGTCTTTTTGGTACTCATATCTTTTTCTACACTTAATACCTTATTAATTATATAGTATGAATCTTGCCATATTGCATTGTAGCTCACTATAGCTAGTACAAGTGTCTACTTGGTTTTATCATTTATTTTAGTATCTCCATATTTCAAAGTTTATTATCACATAAATTTAATTATACCTGGTACATCTTTGTCAGACTAGCCCCCTCCTTCCAACCACACCCCAGCAATGCTATTGAACATACTTTTGTTCAATATGAAGACTGTATTTTAAAATCTCTGTTTGAAATCATTTAGACCATTGATCCTGATGAAATGGAAAAAATGCTTGACTCAACATCTGGGATGATGTTCACAAGAGCTGAGGTGAAGGACATGTTTAAAAGAATTGATCTTGATAACACAAATTCCATTGACTTCATGGAGTTATTGGGGGTAAGTCATCAACAACAGTAGTAATTAGTCCAGTGGAGGGGGGAGGAAGGGGGGTCACTTCAGGGTAAAAAGGATAGGAATGCTCATTGGAAAATGTCAAAAAAAAGCCAAATATTTTAATAAAGGTGTGAAAATTGTTGACCCTAAAAGATGTTCCTTGTAGCATCGATTTTGAAAAAGGCTGCAGAAAACTACAAAAAAAAAAACATGCTCGTTTTTTACACCCCCCAAATTAGAAATGCCATTTATTTCTGAAATAGCCTTTTCTGAAAAGAAGGGGGGGCCCTTTAGATGATGCTCTTTTGATCAAGTTCAAATGACTTTGTAGCTTTTGAACATTTTCCTCTTTTGACTTTTTGTTTTAAGGTTTTCATGATATCTGCGGTTGCTCTTTTTTACCAAATAATTAATTCAGCTGGTTGTGTATTCCAAAATTTTCATAGTGAACAAATAGTCAGTTTGAGGAAGACAGCAGTAGTTAAGAACATTTAAAAGGGTACTCCCTATATTGGGGTGGTAGGTATGACTGTCATATTTTTTAGGGGTTAAAAATGCCAACTGGCCCGGTATATTTAAGAGGTGTTAAAAAGAAATCCTGTATTAAACCAAGAGCCTAGTATTTTTTAGGGTTGAAAAACACCTTGCTATTGGACTGCTTGCAGTCCCGTGTCTTAGCAAAGTACTCATAAGAAGTCCGTTGGCGAACGTCCTACTATGTGTGCGCCTTTACATACTGGATATTACGTTTAGCACTGACCTGGCACTAGCTATCCAGAGAAAATTTTCAGCTTTCAGTTGGTATTTTTCAGGGTAATTTTAAAACCGAGAGCTATTTTTTAGGGTGGAAAATTTTCATTTCTTGGTATTTTTTAGGGTATTTTGGGGACTTTTCCGATGATCATCCCTACCCTTTTAACCCCAAAGTACCTCTCCCCTGGGGGGGGGGGGGTTTCAGACCACAAATCCGTGCAGACTGTGTATGGAAATGAGGCTCAAAGATTGCCCTTGCGGAGTGCATTTTCTTTATCTTGCTTAAGTTACTTTTACGTACATATTATTTTATTCACTAGGAAAATTTTCAGTTTTTTCCGGATTGACTTACTAACCTTCCTCTTTGTCACTTCACTCTACAGATACTCGACCTATTAAGAACAAACAGAAAAACGGGCTTACCGCAAGCCATACAAGCAAACTACAAAAACAAGAGCCAAGTTTGTAGTATTCAGTAAAGCATCAATTTTAGAGTCTTGCTTGACGTCCTGGTGGAATGTGTTTTTTTTTAATCCGTCGTAAAACGAAGATGGGCATTACATGTTTTTTTTGAAAGAAAACTGATGAAAGCAAATACATTTAAGTGGTACAGTGTATCTAGTGTCAAGCCTATTTGCGAAAACAAGCCCTGGTTGCATTGTGGGAAGATGTACAGTTGTCCAGGAGAGCGTCCCTCTCCTTGTGCTTCTCGCGCTTAGTGACTTATTCCTTAAATGGAGTTTAACGCCAAGATGTTTATAACTATGTTTGTACATACTGAATCGCCACTCTAATGTACAAATTTATTCCTACGCCCATACACAGTGACAAGTATTTGAATTTGGGAAATAATTATCGGGCATATTTTGCAGCTGTGTAAGGCCAGCTTGATGGATTTAAGGAAATTGTGAAAATTTTAAAGAAACCAGCGCCAGTGTGACTTGAGATGTGCAATGGCGTTGCGGAGACATATTGAAATAAATTAAAAAATATTGTCGTATTTTTTATGGCAAAGAAAACTTGAAATGGACGTTCAGTTAACAGACTAAGCACGGATCGAACGGGATATATAGGCGTCATTCCCTTATGGTAGCCAATGAAAAAATAAAATGCAGTCAGAGTCAAAGGAATTGTCTTAAGACCATTCTCGGTCAGTTCACAGGCTTTGGTGGCTTAGAGGGCCGGCCTTTTCTCTGTTTTCTGTAGTGTTAAGCGGGTGAGAGTCTTGACTCCCCCTGGACAGGACACTAATCTATCGCAGGTTAGCCCCCAGCAGAACTGGTACTTATTTATACAGCTGAGTCGACTGGAACAAAGTCAGGTAAAGTGTCTTGTTCAAAGACACAACACAGTGGTCTGACCGGGGCTCGAACTCGCGACCCTAGGGTTACGAGTCGAACACGCTAACCGCTCGGCCACTGCGCCGCCGACATGGTAATGCAAACTGTGACATTTGCCTTTGGCATGGGGCTATTACAGGATAGCAAAGTTCACAGCTTCTTGCAAACCATAATTTGAACTCTGATGAAGGTAGCAACAGAAAACTCTGTCAGTTTTAAGAGCATTTTACTCTTTCAGTTTCGATCCATACTAAATCGTGAACATAGTTTCTGTTGGAACACACCTTCAGAAGTTTGGTATGTTTGATTAACCCCCACTTTCTCTTTACCAAATGCCTCTATTATATTATGTCTGTAAGGATAATTTAGTTGTTGAAAAACTGGCTGAGAATGAAAGATTGACGATTTAATTGTTTAGTGAGACTGAGCTTTCAAGAATGGCGATTCTCTGAAAACTAGCTAGCGCGTGAAAACAAATCCAGTGGGCATGCGTGCTATATGCTGGTTTTCGTTCAGTTAGATGCCCGGTTATTCCTATAACCGTATTTGCCTGATTATCGTAGAAAAATCCAAGATTGCCTGCCACCTTATGTGCTACATTTGAGGTCCCACTGAGTAGAATTTATTTTCTAGTTGAATCGAAAAAGTGTACCGAAAATATAGGAAAGATTTTTTTAGAAAAAAAGTAGGTTTGAACTTAGGATATTTAGATACACGGCTTAAAAATTAATTAAATAATGTTCGGGGTATTTTCTGGCAGTTTTCTTCAATTGTTCTATTAATATTCTAGCTAACAGAAAATTCACCGAAGATTAGTTTTGTTTCAAATTATTTCTCAAATGAGTCGGAATTAACAAAATCAACTCTAGTTTTGCAAACTTTCAGCTTTCAGCTTTCATCTTACTTCTACTGACTTCAGCTAACTCAGTACACTGTTAACAGTTTGGTAAGTATTTTGAAAAGTTATTCACCCTGGAACAAAGAAAAATACTGGCGTTTCGGATAATAGTCCGAATCGTCAGAGTAAAGAAGAACTACGTACAATCCGAAACGTTACAGTATTCTTCATTTAATAGTATATACCGAATCAGTGAATAGCTTTTTTCGCGCGCTCTGATTGGTTCCTGAAACAGTAAATATCCAAGGGTATTTACTGTTTTGAGAAAGTTGTCAAAATGGCGACTCGTTTCGCGACAATCGCGGAAGAGGAAATTCACGAAATAAACTATTCAGCCATTCCCTTTAAACACATGCAAAAAAGGGCAACTAAACTTGGGATGTATGTATTTACAAGTAGGATGGAAGTTGTTTTACCCCGAAATTTCAAGAAAAAGTACAACGATTAAAGTGAACGCGGGCTTTTCTTACTTGCGTTTGAAAATTTTAAATTAATAAATTTGGTTGAAATTTGACTGACATTCACCAACTCTCACCTGAATTTATTCGACTGATTTGGCATATACTAAAACAATTATCCCCCTCGATGTCGGTGCTAACTTTCATATTTACTGTTAAAATGATGACTAGCTGTTTACTGGTAAATTGAAAGAGGGAGATTATTAACGGAAATAATTCTTGGTTTTCAAGATATATATTTTCAGTAGTGGAAAAAGTTAATTTATTTTATAACTGGCACAGTCAAGGTAGCCACCACCTGTTTATCGAAGGTAGTAAATTTAAAATAACATAATTAAGCTTCTAACACTGAACGAAGTTTATTTTTCGCATTCTCGATAACAGCGATAATTAAATTACTTGGCCGGGGAAAGCAAAGACCAAGATAAAAAGCTAAATTCTCCCAAGTGCTTTATATATATATATATATTGCATTGAACTTTCACAAACCTCGCTAAGAAGCTCCATTCATCTCCATATATATATATATATATATAACACCCTAATGAAGACCATTAAACATGGTCGAAATATAGGTGAAAGGAAAAGACGAGTCCTCATTGTGTTTTGTTTACCTAAAAT
>JAOBRD020680209.1:0-14779 GCA_027575215.2 Hydrozoanthus sils
AATACTAGAACCCAGGCCTACAACAATACTAGTTCCAGTTCCTTTTCGATTTTAGAACACATATTCAAGACATTTAAATAAAGCAAACAAAACTTGATATTTTAATATAAATACAAATAAAATCTTGTACATTTTCTTTTTCTTAAAACATTCTAGTGAAAAAGTAATTGAAAAATAATTGTAGACAACATATTTTTATAGCTAAACCACTTGAAAAGCCGTTTTTATGGTATATATTATTTTAAGCCAGGATAATATGATGCAGAGTAAATAATCTGTAACATAAAAACTATGCTAGACATAGTCATAGACAAATATGACAAGAATATAAGAAGAATTTGTTCAAACAAAATTGCTCACTCAGCATTCATTTTTCAAAAGGTGAGTATTCCGGATATAGGTACTTTCGGGATGCCTTCATATCCAGAATTATTAAGAATCTCAAGACCCTCAAAGGTGACGAGTTTGACGCTTTTATCACAAAGTGCACAATTGTTGTCATATAATTGCCGTAACAGCCTGACTAATACCCAGGGCTCAAAGTCTTCTATTTTTGGTATTGGGTACACATGTGATAACATTTCTAGGTGCACAACCAAATTTTAGGTACACAGTTAAATATTTTAGGAGCACAGCCTAGGATTCTGAGAGCAAAAAAAAAATCAAAGAAATTTCAGACATTTATAAGTAGTTGTTAATCAGTGGGTAAGTGTCATATATTTTGTTTTCATCCTGTGTTTGCTTCTTTCAAACTGTTACTGAACATACACTAAGGTGCAATTTTTGTTTGGGACCTTGTGTCAAATCCACATTCTTCATTATTCTGTAATACAACTGTTTTGTCAGAGTAAATAAGGATGGTCAAGTAAGGAAAAAGTAGCTCTAATTCAGTTGTGCTGAACTTCAGCTTTTTAGATGCCTGAGTGCAATCGTTCATGATTTTTTCAGGCACACAATCAAGATATCAAGTCACATGTATGACCAGTTGGTGGTAAACTTTGAACCTTGATACCTTGGACTTAGATCCCAGAATGGCAAAAAAACATGTTATCAGGGGTATAGCAGCCAGAGGCCTTCAGAGGTTTACCCAAGAAAGTACTGGGTGTAAAACTTGTGAAGTGATGTAAAATAGCAATTGAAAAGTAAAATTAAGAATGTGATTATTTTAAAAGGCTTCAATGGGAGTTACTCAAGGTACACTTTAAATACCTGAATATTTCTAATCTATTGTGCAAAACTGCTCCTAAGTAAAATGCTATGGCACAGTGGGTTTTTTCTAGAAATGAACAACTTGCCCTGCATTCTTTTCAACTCACCTCAAGCATCCAGGCCTAAGATTCATTGGAGCCTGGAGATACAGCTGCAATAGTTATGCTGCAATAGTTATGCTGCAATAGCCTACATTTGAAATTGTGGTCTTTCGATAACATGTAAACTTGTATTATTTGATCCTTACCCCCCCCCCCAAAAAAAAAGTAAACCCCTGTGCATTACAACAAAGAAAGGAAGAAGTTTATAACTCACCCTTGGCTCCAGCTGGTTTGTATTTTCCAACAGTTGTCTTTTCTGAAAGTTGAAAGAAAATGGACTAAGCTTGGAAGTTTTTGAAAGACTTGTTTTGACAAAAAAGTATTGTGTTTTTCATCCATGAACAGTTCAGTCCCTATCAACCACAGGAACTTACTTCTTGTAACTAGCTATTGGTTTAAAAAACTAATTTAAAACCTATCCAATACTATTTAATTGGAGGAGCAATATTAAGCAAGACTGCTTGTTTATGCAAAACAACTTTTAAAATACAAATACTGTCAAAACTGGTAAAACATAGACCTGAGCAACACGTCTTGTAAACCTTTGGGGCTACCTTTTTTCAAAATAAAAGGTTTGTACTTGTCTGAGCAAAATTGATTGTAAAAATATGTGTTAAAGCCATTTGGCCAGAGATAGTGTAGTCTTTAGATATGTTTATTAGATCAAATCTCCTGGCATTTTATCAAAAAGCCAGCTGAAGTTCTGCAACTGGTCTTATCTTTAGTTGATTTGGTGGATCCTAAAAATTAATATATCATAACACATTTTGCTCTTTGCTTCGATTTAGGAGTTTTACTATGAGGTGTTTTGACCCTCCCCACCACCCCCTTAATTTGAATCATTTGAAGTATTTAGTAGTGGTTCAGGACCAAGGACTTGTAGCTTGTAACACATACTGGAGAAATTTGCCAAAACTTTTGGTTATTATATATTATAACTGTCAACATTGTCTTACTTTTTGTACTTTAATTTGTACCTGTATTCTGGGTAGGATAATGCTACAAACTCTCTCCTCTCTCAATAAGTCATCAATAAACTCATCCATGTGAACAATCTCCATTTCTGAAAATAAATGTGATAATTAAACAAAATTGAAGAAATATAACAAGCCATAAGCAAAATGAAACTAAAACTTATATATTAAATCAAACATTTAACCTCAACATTTCTCCACAGGTGTATTTTGGGCCATAACCAGTACATGTATAATTTATGTATGGCATACTGTGTGAGCAAATTTGGCATTTTTAAAAATTGTTCTGTTCAAAATCAAATGTAATCATCTTAAAACAAATGTCCATAGCTATGGACATTGCCTCAGCAATATTTTTTTAAGGACATTAAGACCCTGAGTTTCAAATAATGGAATTGTGCAACAGCTACATGCATTCTTCAAAAAGCTGCCAAATAATTATTGTACTGAAATAAGCAGGTTTAATAAATATAATTATCTTAAAAATAAAGTGTAAGGTCTGTCCAGGAAAATATTTGCCAAGGTCTTTCACATGACATTCCAAGCAAACAAGGTTATTGAGATATTAATTGTTATATGGTTTAGTTACCCAGTAAAGCATTCACATTAGCGAGAAATCAGTTCAATAACTTCCCTGTCCTGTATAGGAAGTTATTGGACTGATGTTTGGTCAATCAGTGAGCAGGATTTGGTTATTGGCCCTAGAAATTTGACTTGCATTGTAACATTCCTTTTTACAGTAAAAAAATAACATATTTCATGTAGAAAAAGTCAAATATCCACTGAGTGTTGTACACAAAGATTTCTATGACCTACCAGACAGACAGTTGATCATCTTGATTGTCTTGTTTCTAAGTAATAATAATCAGCTGACTGCCATAATAAAAAGAACTGGTACTTCATCTACAGTTCCTCTATTTTATTTTTCTGAACACTTTTGTATCAAGGGATGGTACTTACACCTTACTCTCTAGCCAGCCAGCCTTGCCCCTGTGTATCTGTGACACCAACACATACAAATTCTTGAATTTTAAATAATGTCTTGTTAAGTACTCACTTCCCATTGTGTTTTGCCTTTTCAGCTTGCGGTAATCATTGTACAATGGTTCAAGATAGTTGTAGCAATCAAGAGATGTCCCAACAAGTCTCATGTATGTAGCACCAAGAGCTCGCACATACCTGCAAGCCAGCAAGTTTAAATAAGTACATTCAGTTTCTTCCCTTCTTCTTAATTCACTAGCATGATGTCAAGTTTAGGAATTTCAGTTCTACTGTACAAGATTTTCTATATTAACTAACAAGTTTTTTATTTGCACATACTGTAAATCTATCAAACTACACATATAATAATTATGCCATTTGCTCAGTATAGAAGATTCAACCTTAAACTGATTTACTTAATTATTATTAAGTTTGAATTTAAACTTCTAGACAAAACTAATGAATGACTAACTTTCTTTGATAAAGTTAGTATTCTAACATATTATCACACTTGTAATTCAACAATGTTTTGCATCATTAAATTGTTTTATACACGCTGAAATTTAAATCACTTAGTGAAAAATTCATAGCATGGAAAAACAGTGTTTTCTTCAACTGTTTGAGAGGCACAATAGTGAGGCTCTTTGGAAAAGAGTTGAGGGCCCTTCGCTGAACAAGAAAGGTGGTTTGCAGTTTGTGTTGTTTCACATGTGGGGCTGAGTTTTACAGAACGTGCTGGGCCTCAGCTATCATGTGACAATTGTATCGTCCAAGCTGACTAGGCAGAATCCTGAAGAAGGCTGTGTGACAAATAATAGCCAAAATGAGCACTATCATGTATAAATTATTTAAGTGATTTAATTTTAGTATGAATATCATTACTATAAAAAAAACACAACTTGAATCCAATATTTGTTTTTGAGAAGTTAGGAGAATTTTGCTTTGCACCTTAAACTAATTACTTTGTCTATTATATTGTAGCTGATCATTTTCCATCTTCTCCTTACCAAAAAACCTTATAATTTATACAAAATAATTTAGTGTTCAAAGAAGTTCTGATATCAATAAACTAGCTGGAGTTGAAATGGTTACAGTTTTATAATTAATCTGCTGAGTTGATTAATTATTTTTGATCTACTCATTGACAATTATTTTTTGAATAAAATATAAATTGGGGGCATAGAAAACAAAAACAATGAAAACAGTAATGAAAAGAAAGAGAACCATATGATGCAATGTTTGACATTAATTCTAACCTTTTCTTCAAAACACAAGGCTGAGTAATTTTGAAGCAATTTATTTAACTTTTGAAAGCCTGCAGTCTAATGAGGTATCACTATTAGTAATTCTCAAAGGGGGATTGGGGAAAAAAGCTTGCAGCAAAGCCAGTCAGCCTCTAATTCCATTGATAGAGTGAGAGTGACTAAAAGGTTAAGTGTTAGAAATTTGAACGAGTGTCTGGCACTAAAGCCTGGGCAAATGATTACTGCATTAGATATAAGCTCTGCAATGCAAGAGATAAACTCTGCAATGCATTCTTACTTGTAATCATCATTTTTGATGAACTCCACAACAATTTCTTTCTCTGGTTGAATCTGAAGCATCTTGAGAATGAGACACAAGAACGGTGTTGGCTTGATGTTGCCACCAAAAGTCCCTCCAACATACTCCAACTCCATAGCTTTGTCTACCAGTAACTCAGCTGTCACAAGAACAAACAATGACTTCATCATAACAACTCAGTGCTGAATTTATTAACTATTCACTTTTTAAAAGATACTGAAAAAAACTAGTACAATATCATCCTTGGGAATTGTATCAAATACTGAAAATTTGAGATTCATTCATTTCCGATTTCGGGATTTAAGGATCTGAGAACTTTGGACTGGCACAATTTAAAGACTAAATCTTATCTCAAGAACAGCAAAACGGTCTGTTAAGAAAAGACACCAGATCATCGCTTGTTTTTTTGTTGTGTTTTGATTTGATTTTGTCTTTTAATAAATTGATCATCAGCTCAGTTATTATTGCAGTTGTGTATATTATATACTGTAACTCTAAGTTTCTATTAATATCTGACATCTTTTATTTGACAATTAATTTTCAAAATGGTTATCAGACTCGCTTAGCGAAAGCTACTTCTGATATCCAGCGCTACATCTAACTTAAAAAAAATTTTGTTTTTCTTTTTAAACGTGTAATTGTTATTAGTGCGAAATAAAGTTGTTGTTGTTGTTGGTTTGTACGCAAAAAAGTAACCGCCATCATGAGCCAGATTTGGGCTTTGAAAGCACTTTAAAATTTGATGCACGTGCAGACTATACAATAATTACAACTTTTATGAGAAAGCGCGGACCTGATGCGTGATAGAGACACCACAAAAAAAGTTTCAGTGCATTCCGAATCTTCATTCTCATAAAAATACAGATTTCTTAAAGATACTGGCCAAACTCAATCAAAGTAGAAAGTAGAATTGGAAAAATTAAGTATCTCCCGGTCTGAGAGTCGTTGAAATTTGACGTTTCTATACTATAACCAAGTTACACCACAACAATTTATTTACATGAAGTGTGCTCACCTGTTATTGCAAAACAGTGTTCTTTCCAGTATTTGCATTCGTAAATTCGCGATCGAACAATCTTTTCCACCAAATACTGTGGATTTGTCCCTTTCACTGTTTTGGCGTCCGACACTGTTCGGTTCGCCATTTTGGATTTCTTTCTGGTGACCAGTCTACGCGCGGTAAGCAACCAACCACAATGCAACGCGCTTGTTCGATTTAGAAACCGGAAGTGAACACTCCGCAGTGTTTTGGTGATTTTCAAATATTTTTTTTCCTAGCTGTTAGTGTGCGTATCGTAACTGAAGAAATCGGTAGCAAGTTTGGTGAAAAAACATGGAGTTTCTTACTTCAGGACACAGACAACAGGCAACAGAATTTTTGCAGGATATAAAACAAAAGCTAGCTCGATCGTCAACAGAAATTCTTCAGAAATACCAAAGAGGCATTTCATTTCCAGAATTACTAAAGGAGGGATCAAGATGCATGCAGGTTGATGTTGCTACAGCTGCCGTCATTTGGGAATACGCGTTAACTTTGAGGCTTGAAGCAATGCAAACGAACAACCCTGGACGGGTGCAAGACTTGCGGCTTATTGTTCTTCATCAATATTTTTCCGCTTTGGTTTGCACAGGGCCATGGGAAAAGGCTTTAGAAACGGCAAAGATGTTTTTGCATGAAATTAAAGAAATGAGGGAATCACAGCTAGAAGGACAGTTTAACAAAGGTGGGAAAAATAATTTTCTGTTAATTGTTTGTCTAATTACGTACATGAGCGGCGGAAGCAAAAAATTATTGGGGGGGGGGGGGGCAACGTGGAAATTGTAATAGTTTGTTATAAAATCTCAAACTCTCATTCAAAAGTTGTTAGCTAGAGAATTACTTGGGGGTGTGTCCCCCATCCCCCCAGTTATAATTATATTCCATTGGTGATTGTATGCTTAGACCTATGATTTAATGCCCTTTTACAAGAAGATGCAAAGGCCTGACCATTTGCAGATATTAGAAGCGGCACCTTCTCCTCAGTTGTTTTGAGACCCTGAGTGAAGGTCTGGCACCAGAGAATCAAACCAGAGCCTCTGGAACAGTAAACTAGCACATTAGCAGGGTGCCAACTCACATATTATGATAATGATGGGGGTAGGTCCGACAGTTGCTGATAAGGCAGATAAGGCAGCTAATGGTCAGCAACAGACAGCTAATGGTAAGCAAACTTTGTAAATGCTATAAAGCAATACTTTTGTTTCTTCAATAATTTGTTACCTGGTACCAATCAATTTTCTGTTCATTGATACATGCATGTACATCACATACTTTACTTTAAACTGTCAGGATCTTGTGAGTGTTGTTCATAAAAGTATAAGAGTGGTTTTCCTGAAGTGAAAAATTTTAATACCTTTGTGGATAGACCTTGCCGAATGAGGAATAGTTGTGAAAAAAAAAAAAAAATCTTTTATGGTTCTTGAGATATTAACATTTTAATAATTTCAACTGATGATGTCAACTTGTTGGCAGGCAAATTTTCAATCTTTTAAAATCAGCTGCAAATCCATAACCTTTGGGTGAATTTTATTCAAACTTGGACTGATGGTATATCTTGAGGTTTTCTTCAGAATAGTAACAATATTTCATTGTCATGGCAACAAACTCAGTACCAGACCCCATTTGTACAAAAACAAATTTAATTGCTGAGGCAACTAAACCAAATCTTTGTTTTTTCTTTTACATGGTAAGAAGAATAGAAATTATGGTGTAATATGTTGCACAGCTTCTGGTTTAACGAAAAAACCTAAAAAATTGGGAAATTCTCATCTGGAGCCTGGAACCCAGTTTGTTGCTATGACAATGAAAATTAATAACAATTCTGAAAAAAACCTCAAGATAATCATCAATCCAAGTTTGGATCAAATTCACCCAAAGATTATGGATTTGCAGTAGATTTCAAAAAATTTAAGATCTAGCTGCAGCCAACAAGTTGACATCATCAGTTGAAAACATTAAAACGTCATTATGTTGAGAACCATAAATGATTTTGATAAAAAAATTTTCACAGCAATTCTTTAATGGCAAGGTCTATCCACTAAGGTAATAAATTTTTTCACTTCATTGGCACTTTAAACATAACTCAGGGAGAGTGGGTACTGCGAGTATACTGGTGATATTCAGGGTGGGAGGGTGCTAGTAATACTAAGGGTGGGAGGGTGCTAGTAATACTCAGGGTGGGGGGTGCTAGTAATACTCAGGGTGGGGTGGGGGACTCTAGTAATACCCAGAGTACATTAGGAGGCTACTTGTAATACCCAGTATGGGAGGGTACTAATAATACCCAGGGTGGAAGGGGAACTAATAATTTACCAAGTGGGGGAGGGTGCTAGTAATACTCAGGGTTGGAGTGTACTCTAGTAATACCCAGAGTAGGAGGCTATACAAGTTATACCCAGCATGGGAGGATACTAATAAAACCCAGGTAGGAGAGTACTAGTAACACCAAGGGTGGGAGGGTAGTATACATAGTAATATCCCTGTTAGGAGGGTATAAGTAACACCCAGGGTGGGAGGGTACTAGTAATTTACCAAGTGTGGGAGGGTTCTAGTAGTACTAGTAGTAACCATGTAGTTATGCAAATGCTGCAGAATTGTGATCGAAGCTGAACAAGCTAGCCAAATTGATTTTTTTCAAGTCGAGAAAAGAAAGAAATAAAACACTCCTTCTGTATGAGGGAATGCCAAGAAGGATTACTCAGAAATCCTTGTGTGCCCAACTCGTAACCAGTCCTGACTCAGAGTAAGTCCGTGGAAAGATCTATCCATCCAGACATAGATCCAGAAACAAAATGACACAAAGCACAGAAAAATAACAAATATCTCAAAGAAATAGCATCAAAGCCATTTGTCATCAAAGCCATTTGCCATCAAATTAGTATTCAAACAAACATCAAGAGAAACAGATAAAAACCAGTTATATATGTTTGAGTGAGTCTACATACTCAGAAGGACAAATTTCTCAAAAGAAACAGCAAAACACAAAAAATAGGTTTCACTGCCTCACTCTGTTCAGCAGGGTGGGATTGGGGGGTACTCTAGTAATACTAAAGAAAGGGTAGGTGGGTACTAGTAATACCCAGGGTGGGAGAGTACTGTCTAGTAATACTAGAAATACCAAGGATGGGATTGGGGGGTGGAGGGGTACTCTAGTAATACCAAGGTTGGGAGGGTATTAGTAATACTCAAGGTGGGAGGGTGCTAATGATATGAAGGGTGGAATTTGGGGGTACTCTAGTAAAACCTAAGATAGTGAGGGTACCACTAATATCCAGGGTGGGAGGACTAGGACTTCAATTTTTTTATTCACTTAATAATGCTAAAGTAGCATAAAAACTAAGACAAGAAGCGATATATTTTTCTGTTACTTTTTCAGATGCTTTCCTTCATCATTCATACATAGCACATACTGATATTGGAACTGGATATCGCTTGTTAAAAGATTTCAACCAAGCAAGAGAACATTTTAAGAAAAGTCTTGAAATTGCTGTAGAATTAAAGGATGGTGATAAAGAATCACTTGCTAAAGTGCATTTTGTTTTGTGTCTTCTGGACGAGGGACAGTTAAAGCAAGCTCTGGAGGACTATCTTGTACCCATGATGCAAAGCAGGAGCAGCATGAGTGCTCGCACCCAAGTGTTGTATCTTGAGCAGTTTGGTAATGCTAGTAGATCAGCTGCCAAGTGGGGGGTGGCTAGGACTTATCTTCAAGAGGCACTAGCCATGGCAAGAGAGTTAAGAGATCCGCATTTGGTATCAAATTGTTTTGGAGATTTGGGCAATGTGTTCCGTTCAGAGGGCAGGTATTTAATTCATAAGTTTGAACTTTAATACCTAATAGTTATTTAGTACTCCTTATTTATATCATTTGTTTTTCTGATTGATACAAGTCATGATAAGCATTGAAATTTGACCTGTTTGCTTTTCTTTCTGTTGCTATAGTAACCAATAGAGGTGAAGTAATTTGAGACAAGAGTTTGTTGTTGATAAACAGCATGATTTTTAATGCAAAGTTTAAAACTTGGAAGGAGTTACAAATCTGTAAGCGTAGCCTTTGAAGTCTTTTGCAGAAAAGACAAGAGAACTTCTTGAATGCTTCTCATATGTGGTTGAATGCAGTGCTTAGCGGCTGAGTATCATCTTTGAAGGTATAAAGATGCTGAGGAGTATCACAAGATGCACATCAAATTTGCAATCAAGCGTGGTGATGCCCATGGAGTTGCAGTATCTCACGGTAATCTGGGCTTTCTGAAGTTCTATAACCCAGATGAACAGGACCTGTCCGTGGTGTATCAGATTGTTGAGTTCGAACTGGCCAAGGAAATTGGAGATTTTGGCCGCACAGGCATTGCCATGAACAAGATAGGTGAGACTGACTCAGTTATACTTTGCGCCAGTCACTCAATAAGTAACATATAAATCAATTTTTTTTTCGTACGAGGTAAAAATAAATATGTCTAGTGGTGGTTGAGTTTTTTTCTCTAGGTAATACTAACCGCCGTCTAGTTAGCCCAGTTAGTGAGGCGCCAGTCTGTCGTGCAGGAGGGTTGGGTTCGATTCCCGGTGCCGGACCTTCACTCACTCAGGGGCAGGGTCATAAAATAACTGAGGAGAAGATGTGCTGCCTTTGCTCTAACAACTGAAAACGGTTAGACGTATGCGTCTTTTCTGTTAACGACGTTAAACTTAAAGGCCCTCGGAGTCGTATCATTTGGTTGTAGAACCTGTTGGATTTTCTGACTACGGAAGAGTAGTGAAGCTAAATGAATAAGAAAAACTTAAAGTATTTTTAAAAAGACCTTTTCTCTTAACTTGGAAGAAACTGTTGCCTCATTAAGTACTGAGTAGAAAACTCTGATTTAATTTGGCTTCCTGCTCAACAAAATAAAATTAATAGAGTATTTTACCCGCAAAGACTTCACATTTTTATGAGAAATGCAAATTTATTATAGTTTGAGTTTGTTAAGTCTTTACACCCAATGCTGCTTTGTAAATTTTAATTGATCTTTCTCGTTTGCATTTAAGGTAAGCTGTACTCGACTCTACAACACAACAATCAAGCTGTTGAGATGTTCAAGTTTGCCATTGAGTGCCACAAACGAGCCCACAGTATTGCCGGTGAGGGGATGGCCTGGGGCAATCTTGGCACTGTTTATAGGAGCCTTGGTCGCTATGACGACGCTATCCAGTGTCACCAAAACTATCGCGACAATGCGGAAAAGCGCCTTGATGTGGGCGGGGTCGCAATCATGCAGACACAAATAGCGCTAGATTATCTGTTGAAGAGCGATATTAAGCTGGCTGAGGTGGCGGCTCTTGAAGCTCTTCAAACCCTTGAGACTATACGAAGACAGCTTGGCGAAGATGATCAAGCAAAGATTTCAAACTTTGAGAAGAATCAATCTGAGGCGTATAATATCCTCCTAGTGGTTTTGGTCGCGCAGGGAAAATTCAAGGAAGCGCTTGTGTTAAGCGAGACTGCTCGCGCACGCGCACTAGCTGATCTCGTGAAAAAGAAACTTGAAACTAAGCATGCGCAGTTGGGAGTTGAAGCAAGTGGGAACAGTACAAGGGAGTTTAATATTGAAAACGAGTTTATAGAGGCTGCTTGTGAGAAAATTCTGTCAGTTTGTCGTGAGCTTAACACGGCACTAGTGATGTACTCATTAATCAGCGAACCCAACTCCGTTTATGGCGGGAAACCACAGAAGTACGTCTATGCCTGGGTTGTACATCCATCAGGAACAATCAACTTCAATAAAACATTTCTCCAGGGCGATATGCAAACAAAGGTTGAGGTAAATGAGGTTAATGAGAAACTCGTTATTGATCTGGCTCGCTCTTTGAATCATGAATCGGGTTTTGGAAAGTTTCTAGCTCGGCTAAAATCCGATGAGGAACAAGTGAGAACTAGAAAAGCCGCGCATCCGTGTTTTACTAGGAAACCAGCCCACTGTGACGAGAAACTTAAGTTTCTAGATGATTTTGAGGAAGCTGGATTTCCAGAGCTGCTTCCTGGTGAGTTGAATAAGAAGTTGCTGGGAGAGTCAACTTCCTTTTCACCCCCTCTAAACAGAGTTGAAGCCGAGGTTTTAAGCCCCAAGAGCTCAAACTTAGTGCTCAAAAAAGAGACTGATGAAGTGCAGTTTTCCAAACAAGAAAGCTACCCAAATATTGCTATTGAAAAAAGTGGCGATGAGTCGGCAAATTGTTCTTCGCACAGTGCAGGGAAAGATGGAGAACATGATCGAGAAAAGGCAAGCAAAACAACTGCGGCATGCCTTTCACCTCAGTCTTTGGTAGAGACCAAAACAGAGATTGCGGAAAAAGCCTCGCAAAACAAGACTAGTCCATCAGAATGTGCACATTTTGAAGATACTGTGAAAGACCAGAAAATTTCTAGTGCACTCTGTCCAGAAACTTCTTTGGAGAGTCAGGAAACGCAGCCGAGTCCTGTGCTAGAAGACACTATGGGAGAAGACTTTGGGATGGTCCAAGGTGGAAAACTTACCGATTTTGTGCCTTTAAACAACAGTATAAACAGTTGCTCTGAAGACAGTATGACGAAGTTTGGCTCTTTTACTTCCAAACCGTTACAAAAAGATTCATTTGTGCAACAGAACAGTCACAGCTCGGAGACAAAATCTGAAGTCGAAAACGTAAATCTGAACACAAAACCTTGGAAATTAACAGCACGACTTGAAGAGGAACATTTTCAGCAGGAAGCCAAGGTGAATGGGCCAAAAGGCGGAGATGATCTGCAAGCTCAGTTAGAGAAGGACACCAAACCAGAGGTTCCCCCTAAGCTCTATGATAAGGGGACCTCTACTGGTATCAATAGTTCATCTGATTCTCTACAATCAAAAGAAGTATCAGCCTCGAAAACTACGTCGTCAGAAAAAAATCTCCAATACCCTGATGAAGAAACACAGGGTCAAAACAACAAGAGCACCAAGCCAGAGGTTCCCCCAGATCTCTCTGATAAGGGGACCTCTATTGGTATCAATAGTTCATCTGATTCTCTACAATCAAAAGAAGTATCAGCCTCGAAAACTACGTCGTCAGAAGAAAATCTCCAATACCCTGATGAAGAAACACAGGGTCAAAACAACAAGAGCACCAAGCCAGAGGTTCCCCCAGATCTCTCTGATAAGGGGACCTCTACTGGTATCCCTGGGTCATCTGATTCTCTACAATCAAAAGTAGTACCAGCCTCGAAAATTACTACGTCATCAGAAGAAAAGCCTCAAAACCCTGACGATGAAACACAGGCTTCCGAACTTTCTAGTGAGCTCCATGACTGGAAGAGTGTTCTATCGCTGCTCAATCGAGTTCTGATTAAGCCGATTAAGCGGTTCCTCCCGAACAGCGGTGAGAATGATGTTTGCCGCATTGTTTTTGTTCCACAGGATTTTCTGCTCAAGGTGAGAGGTGACTCAATAGAAATGGCTTTCGCTGATTATGTCAGTAACGCAGATATTGATATATCTCCTTCCTTCCTCCCTCCCTCCCTTCGTTCGTTCGTTCCTTCCTCCCTTCCTCCCTCCCTCCCTCCTTCCCTCCCTCCCTCCCTTCCTTCCTTCCTTCCCTCCTTCCATTCGTTCACCCTTTTATTTCCGCTTCTCTCTTTTTCGTTTCAAATGTATCAAGCTAAAACTTTGACTGATCACGAACTGCGCTACACTCTGTCGAATGTTTGACTTGTTTGTTTGAATGAAGAAGTTATGTAAACAATGAAATCCGCCTATATTTAAGCAATAAACCGTACTTTTCTATGGGTTATAAACCACGGAATAATAATAAACCACGCGGGATTTGGGGGAACACGAGAAAAGCTGTAAATCCCGAGCTGAAGGCGAGGGGTTTACAGAATTTTCGAGTGTTCTTACGACATCCCAAGTGGTTTATTTTTCTTCTAACCCATAGAAAAGTATGGTTTATTGCTTTTATGAAATAACTTTGAAAGAAACACCAATCTAATGCGAGCGAAACTTCGTTTTTGCTAGATCAAAATCTCAATTCTCCCGAGATGCAGCAAATCAAGCAAAACGGCCAATGAAAACGATCGTACAAACGAATCTCAAGATTCTCAACTCGCTGTCCACCCGCCGCAAATTAAGAAAGTTTTTAAAACTATCTCAACATGAGAAAAAATCGATTAATTGAACAAAGATTACATTATCTTCGGAAAGTACATTGAAAGTAAGTTTTCTGTTCAAAAAGAAAAGGCCAGAAACCACTGTTCCAGGATCACACGCCAGTATGGTTCGTAAGCGTAGATGGTGTCATTTAGTTTTCGATTTGCAAGAAGAAAACGTGGTTGAACGAAGCTGTGTTATGGCCGTACTGATTAATGAACTTGCAGCTGTTGTAGTGGAGGCCTTAGTTCATTTATAGCAGTTTTAACTTGAGTTGAGTGTGGCTTGCTATCACCAAAGTGCCACAGAAAGGACATTGCTGCACTCGCAAAGTTGTTGAATGGACGGCAGGTTTTAACACTTTGCAAAATGCTATAGCGCTTAGGTACGGCACTGATTTTTTGTAATTTAGCCATTTAATTTCATTGTAGTTTAAATGAAAGAAGACTTTTTTTGTCTCGACGAACTGTGTTGGCTTTTTGGTTTGTTTGTGATGTTTGAGTTTGTGTGATACTTTCTAATTGTTCATCGATCGATCAGTTTGCAGTTCAATTTCAGGTATTTTTTTCTTTTACTTGGTTATCTCGTTGCTGAACTCGGCTATACATTGTCTGAGTCTCCCTTGCTCGCTTTCGAGTTAAATTATTGGAAATCTGTCATTAGTGACAGCCAGTTTTTCGAAACTAACATTTTTTTACTTTCTAGCTGTGGTTTATCGGCACAATAAACCAGTTTTTTGACCAATCACAGCGCGCGTACTATTTGGGTTATTTT
>JAOBRD020680422.1:4078-14777 GCA_027575215.2 Hydrozoanthus sils
ACTCCATGATTTTGAAGATTCTAACCCCTCATACCTAAAATACGAAAATGATATTTTAATTTCGAAGTTTCTTGCTCAATTGTGTGTGCGTGTGTGTGCATTTGTTTGTGTGTAAGAAAAGAAAATCAGAATTTTATTCACGAATTTGGGAACTGTGCCAGTAAAACGCTTATGCGAACGAGTGATTGACAAAAGCCATGATTAAAATGCTAGTTTCCTAGAAGTATAAACCAGGAATTATTTCCACTTCAGGTATCTCGTTTATACTTTTTAGTTTCGAAGTCGGGTTTCTAAATTTGAAGCTATTTTGAATTACTTCTGCCATTGTGACCGACCGCATATATTTGGGTCTTGCCTCAGCAATTCGTGCGTGTAATACCCAGTGTGTGCTTACTTCGCTTCACACCTTTCCGGTTTTAAAGCGTAAAATGTCGACTCGTGTACGGCAAAAGAATTTGAGGGCTGTTTTCAGGCCGGGCGCTGCCCGTCGAAGGCGTTCTTAAGGTTGACAAGCGCGCACGTTTTTACCAACTCGCTAAGGCGTAGTGACTCTTTCGGCCTTTTGTAATCTTATCTTTTTCAGACTAGAGGCAAAATCTTCGCAACTTCTGACCGTTCAAGAAGTGGTCGCTGATGTTAGGAATATTGCTGTCGAATTACTGCGCGCAATATCGCAGCTGAAACCAGTGAAATGAGAATAAAAATTTGTACTCACCAATATTAGAAATCAAACAGACAACCCAGACTTGTTTCCAATCAAACAGAGTTGTCGCAATTAAGGCATTTTATCTTCCCGAATGTCTTCTCATACCGTACAACCGGATGTAAAGTCACTGATGAGTTGATTTTAATGTTAGGAAATTAGCAAACAAATGGCAGTGACATTTGAGTAAACATTTCCTAAGTTAACAACAAAGAGATAAGTCACTTAAAGGATTTGTTTCGGTTTACGAGTAATCTATGCAAAGTAATTGGTACTGTGAAGTTTGTGCGAGCAATTGTGATTTGACTCAATTTCGATTTCCTTTTGGTCTTCATAATTGATGAGAAATGTCTGTCAGTAAAAGAATTTGTAACACGATAGGGCCAAAAACGTTGAAGGCGCGTGTCTTGGTGACGTTTGGCCCAAAAGCTGCGTGCATAAACTGACCGGGGCTTTCCCTGATCGAACAAAGTTTCGCCCTTCCGGGGGTAGGCTTAGCAAGGTCAACAATCAAAAGGACGACCGGTTTTTCCAGGTAGTTTTGCTCTTGAAATAAACAATGCAGGTAGCGTTTAAGATAAGATCTTCTAACGGCATGAATTACAAGGTAAATCTTTTGTACTGTCACATAAACTATTAAAAAGCTTTAATCTTCTACAAAAAAGCAAACATTACAAAAATAGCATTAAGTTTATAAAAGAAGAACTTTCAACGCCATGTTCCGTAGCTTTCAAGCCCTTGCTAGTTTCGTAAACAAATTGGTTCTAACGAGAACTACTAGAAAACGTAAACTCAAAAAGTGTCGCTAGGTTTCCAGTCCATTATTACGAGCTTACAAAATACCCAATTCCAAGTGTGCCACATTGACATCCGGTTGTGAGTTCTGAGTACGCTGGGGCACTTGTCCTGGACCGCACCAAGTGTCACATGAATTTCAGATTTCGAAATCTAAACATTAAAATTTCATCAGCAAGAATGACAAGCGGTTTACCCAAAGTCCAAAGTTTAGAATGGAGCGTTTAACTTTAGGAGCGTTACGTTTAGGGCCGGGTTGTTCAAAGTCAAAGTGTTTTCATACCTTATACATTCCAGCCTGTCATTACACACTACAACACAACATTCGCCCCCGCGGATTATTTTCTTCATCTCAGTGCTGTTGATGATGCCGTAGATCGGCGAAAACTCGAAGATTTTTACATTAGTTTACAGGCATCACAAATTCATTTGCTGATATTATCGGTTCAATGTAGTACTCATATCAAGGACAACCAGATGAGTGACTGAAAAGGGTGAATGTTTACATCCGCCGCACAAGTGATTTTTTAAAGACAGCCTTAGAATTTTTATAGGGATATAGTTTTTGAAAGACAGCCTTAGAATTTATTCTTGAAAACGACCATTCTGATGGTTCACGCGGTGTTTGCCGCCGTTCTTACCCGCCCTTCGAACCACCTCGATTGTTTGAAACTTGCAAATACAGCTTTTCAAAATTTGCATCACCGCGAGTCATACTTATAGTCATGGGACTTTTGTTGTTTTTGTGATAAAGCATTGGTGTGGAAAGTTTCGCGCCAATAGCATGCAAACTCATTTCTGTTTGAGTGCCTATTGAGCATTAGTTGCATTGCCAAAAAGTATAAGAAATAAAAAAAAAGAAAGCAAAAACTGATCCGGTTGAGTTGGTGGTCTTACACATTAAAAAAGGTGGCAAAATTATTTGTTAATTACCCATATTATGTCTAAAGTAAATCTTGTAACTGCATTACAAAACACAGCATGTCGATTTCACAATACTTTCTCTAATTCTAAACCATGTTTTGTTCTGTCAGGCTGTGATGTGACTCAACCGGTGCTATAGTACGTGTCAAATGACGAAATTGGGGCTCAGATAATCAAACGCTCGCAATCTAAAAGCAGTTTTTAGTTAACATCCAATCGCGGCTTTGCTTGTACGTTACAAAACTCTTCCTATCACACGCTCTGTCTGTTTATTGTTTGAGTTTTTGACACTCTATTCATTTCTATTTTAATGCAAAATTTAGTCTGACAGTTCCCCATACCTCCCCTGACAAATCTATAGCACATCACACCCAAGTACTTCGAACTGAGCACCGTGTGATTGGCCAATATTCCAAGACCAGTGTTGTGATTGGCGGGAAGGTGACAATGCCGTCAATTTATAGAGCTTTGAAACCGTGCAAACAAACGCGTGGAGCGTTCGATTCGCTAAGGTCAGTGTATGGGCTTGGCATAGTCTTTGTCAAGAAAGGCGTTGTTAAACCTCCAGAGCAGAGATATCGTATTTTGAGATTCCGCTGTTCTAAAATGTCTGCTGAAGTCGAAGCACCGCCGGCAGAACAACCAGAGGTTGTGAAACCGGATGAAGAAGTGAAAGTGGAAGAAAATCACGTCGAAGAAAACAAGGTTGACGGTGGCGATGAAGCGAGCGACAAGCCGAAAGAAGGAGAGGTAGTCGAGGAAGCTAAGAAAGAAGAAAACGGAACAGCGCCTCCTAAACTAAAACTTCACCAGCCGCCTCCCGAAGCAAATGTACCATGCGGTCTCCCACCCTGCTTGTCGTTGGAAACTTATCTTCGAATGAACAAAATTCCATATGAGAATGTGTATGCGCCTAAGCTATCGGCCAACAAAGTGAAAATGCCATGGATCGAGTACCAAGGAGACAAGGTTCAGGACGCCAGATTCTGCATCAAGTACATCAATAAGGAATTCCAGGTCGATCCTGATTCATCTCTAACGGACGAGCAGAAAGCTATCTGTCATGCTTTTCAAGCGATGGTCGACGAAAACACGTACTGGAGTTTGATTTACTATCGCTGGGTGGATAACTACCAGGAGACCAAGAAATACTACGATAACATGGCGCCTCTCATGAGTAATATTCGACCAAAGCTCGATAAGAATAAGTGCATTAAATGCATGGAAGCTCATGGCATCGGTAAACATACGAAGGAAGAGATCTACAGCATTGCTGAGTCTGACCTTCGTTCTATCAGCTCACTGCTTGGTGACAAGGAGTTCTTCATGGGCTCGGAGCCAACGACCATTGATTGCACGATGTTTGGTCTCCTTGCGAACATCGTGTACGGTGCCCCAGGTTCTCCACAAGAAAAGCTTATCAGAGAAGAACTAAAGAATCTGTCTGATTTCTGTGACCGAATGAAGCTGAATTTCTGGCTCGATTATGGCGAGATTTGCAGCGAAGAGAACGTAGAGGGGTTGAAACCAAAAAGCCGCTTTTCTATGAAGAGAAAAAAAGAATCGAAAGAAAAGACCGGTGAGGCAAAAGAAGGCGAGAACGCTGAGCAAAAAGAGGGGGAGAAATCGGCAGACGAAGCAGAAAAGAAAGAGGAAGAGGCCGAATCAAAACCCGAAGAGAGTGCCAAGGCTGAGGGCGATGCGGCAAAAGATGAAAAACCGGAAGACAACGATGAGAAAAAAGAGGAAGAAAAATCGGGCGAAGAAGCAGCAGCGGCCGCGACAGAGGAGCCAGAGTCCAACCCAACAAACGAAGAGAAAACGGAAGAGACGGAACAAAAGCCAGCCGAGGAATAACCAATTGTACTGTAAGCTATCATTCTTTCATTTTAATTTTAGCTGGACTTTGAATTCAAACATACCGAACTCTTGCTGAATTACAATGAGATGGAAGAACATTAGAGTGCTCCTTTGGTGCCAAGTCGTTATAATTATTTTTGCTGCCATTTGTAGCTAGATAAATTCCGAGGGGAAATATCGAGTGAGAGTCGTTCACGTAAGTTGTAAAGTGTCTCGGTTGATTTGTGTTTTCTCGACTTTGGAGTAACTGATGAAGTTGTTCGAGAGACCGAAAACATGTGGTGTCTCTCGCAGATAGTGAACTCGCGCCTCGTGTATTTCGCATCGAGCTGGCTGTCTGTTTTTGATTGTTAGTTTATCATTACCGAGCAACTTGTTAGTTTCCCAGACTAGATATAGAATTTCATACCTCATTGAATGTGTCGTTGCGGAAAGTTGTGACGGAACTAGAGTAAAATAGTTTTTAGGCGTGGACTAGACCGGCAGCTCATTTGCTCCGAATAAATATGTAGGTGTGGCAGACAGTCGAAGCCTGCAGTAATTCAGAATAAAACGCTAGTGAGTTTTGCTTCTGTGCGATCATGAAACATTAATTTTTTTTGTCAATTTCTTTGATTTTTTTCGCCCAGATACTAAAAGTTTATCATAAGGGGTTAGTCTTGCCTAAACTTGGCACACGAGGTGTATGCTTGTCTATCGACTGAAGAAGAACTTGTATTCCTTTGTAGTTCCTTCGATCAGATTATTTATCAATAATAAAAAACAGTGCTATTAATACAGAAATGTAGATTTATGAAGTTAGTATATCAGAGTTTTTATTTTAGTTTGAAAAACGGCAGTCGTTTTTGCAACTCGTTGTGCTGGAAGTAGAAATGTTCCTGGGTGATTACGAGGCAACGGGAAATTTATCGTTTGTTCGTTGATGATCGTATTGACAGTTGTTCAAATATTTGCTCAAGGTATATTCTAATCTACAACATATACGCGAAAGCAAACGAGTGTTGCGAAATCGACTATAAAGAGATTTAGATTTACAAATAGTGCAGAAACTTAGCTTGTATTTGTATAATGCGATACCCAGTTTTATACTTTTTGGATCCTACGATTTTTTTTCTGATTTAGTTTTGATTTCGTTAAAACTGATAGATCGACTACCACGATTGAGCTTCAATTCGTTGCAAATATTTTTCACTTATTTGTCGCCATACAAGTTAAGTTTTTCAGTTTATCTAGCAATTTGTGTTACCAACGGGGATTCGAAATGCTAAATATTTTCGTCTCCTAGATTTTGCTTGCATATTTATATACACATGATATAGTGTGTAAGCACTCAGTTTCATACGCTTTATTTTTTGTTACTGTCGTTGCGTGCAGTTCCTATTGCGATTGTGCATTATGTAGGATAAAAAAGTAAAAGGATAAGCTTTCAAACTCGCGTCCTTGTGCTATAACCACTAAATTTAAAGCAATAGCTTTAAGTTCATTTGAATTTTCACAGAAAATGAATTCCCGAGTTAATTATTAAATGGTCCAGTTCTTAGGTACACACTCGAGTGCTATGTATGACAGCCATATTGGCCGTTTATTTTGGCGGGCTAAGTAAAAAAACTAATTTATATTCGTATAAACACATCGTTCGAAAGTGATTATGTAGTTATGTTTAGATATGCAGATTGGGTTTTGTAAATTTGGAGCCCAAATTTTGTGTGAGGGCATTTATATTTTTTTGAAATTTATTATGTCCACAGTCTAATTTTTTTGTTCTTGATTTCTTAATTGTAATTTTCTTAAACTTGCATATCATTTAAGGGCTGTAGTATGCCATACTTGATACTTAAATTTGGTGTTTACCCTCTTTCATTTTGCCAAGCTCGTTAACTATCACGAAAGTGGATTACAGACACTAATCATTGGACTTGCATGCCTTGATATACAGAGTTGTAGAAAATAGTTTAGAAAATACCAAGTGAGTACAAAATTCTTTCTAGGATTTACATTCTGAATGTTGTACATGATTCAACATACAATTGCTGCTTTCTTGTATGCAAAGCCTTTTCATTTTTTTGTTGTCAAAGGAGCAGACAAGCAAGTTCTTTGTTTTTCAGTCATAGCATGCTCCCTTTGATCAGGGTTATATAATTATTTTATAGTTTGACAGAAGTATTGAAAAGCAGCACTTGTATCTCCAGCAGTGCAAAGCTTCTATTACCTGACTATGTGTGTAAATTGTCAAAGTAAATTATGGTCGAGCATAAATAAACTATTGTGGTTTGAAGTCAAGTGTGTTTTAACATGTTGCCAGGTACCGTAATTCCCGGACGATTATCCACAGGTAATGCGTTAATTTTTCTGTGTTTAGATGTTGCTGCAGGTAATGCAGAGGCACAGGTAATGCGATAGTTTCTAAATTATTTGGTATGTATTTAACTCTTTCAGTAAATTGGATGAACACAAAAATAATTTTGTTGTTTACACTGTTCATGTCAACTTCACACATTTCCATGTGTGCCACGTTTCTGCCGAAACTTTTCGCTTCATTTCATTCATGATGCAGCACAATTAGAAACGTGATTTCCAGCGAATCTACTCAATTTGACCTCATCAAGCACTTGCCCCAGCCTCTCCTCAACCTAACAAAAAACGGCGCTGAACGATTGCAATGGTGAAGTAAAAAACTTCACTACATTGAATACGAAACTTGTCCTAAAAGTGAAAAGAATGTGAATAGATAGAGTACTTTTCCATTGAATTGACAGCTTTATGTGGAAATTTTGTGCTTTTTACGTGGAATTGCGAAGAGAGCCTTTTAAAGCATTTTTAAATCACTTTGTAAGTTTCTCGAACTCTTTCACATATTTTCTTTTGTTTTCGAGTGGGGTTATCTGCTTATTTATTTTTCTTTTTGTGGCCAAAATGAGTGGTGCAGGTAATCGCCCTGCAAATTACCATACCTTATCAGTTGTCATACTAGTGCTAGGTAGGAGGTGCTGTTGAAGTCTTGAGAATTTTTCATCTTTGATTGTTTTGCTGGACCAAATTGTTTTCAGTGCATGTTTTTGTATGATTGTGTAGTATTGTTATTCTGGAAGGATCTAGTGGGAACTAAATTTGGCAATTTTCCAGAATAGAGGATGCCATAAATTTTGGTTTGAGGCCACAGTAGCATAAGTTGAATCATTCTGATGATATATGAAAGTGTTGGTTTCATATATTTTTAATGCAATCACCAAGCTGAAAAAGAATTTCAGAGTACAATCAAACTGGGCACATAATCATATATACTAAAATACTTTAATCAAAATTAATGGTAGTACATTGAAATGATGACAGTGGGTCCTTGGAAACACTTGGCTTGAATTTTGAATTTTTAAGGGCTTGAATGATCAAGCTGGATGTTCCTAGTAAATACACCGATTGGAGTAATTATAAGAAGGGTGTTTTCCTCTTGTCCATCCATTTCGTAGCAGTTAAGGTACAACCCCAGTGTAATGAAGTTACCCAAAAAACATGACAAACTTTTTTATACCAGGGTTTTGAATGCTTACAAAAAATGAGTAATGAGACATATTTTGGTCCGTCCTTACTTGATTTATTATGATAAAATGTGCACTAACACAAAAGTAAAATTGCAACTGTATCAAGACTGAAGTTCCCCGTACAGTGTGTCGAAATACCTTTACTTAAAAATTTGGTTCATTCTGGGGTCTTCATTGAAACAAGGCTGGTTGTAGTTGGGTTGTACTGATATCGATTGCTGTAATTTTGCCAGGGGCCTTGATTATTGGGACAGCACTGCATAATGAATGAGATGGGCGTTTCTGTAATGTACACTTGTAAGATTTGTATTGCCTATTTTACACCAATTATTGGCAGCTACACTGGAATATATACTAAGTACACACATTACTCTTTGTGGCAGCACACCCAGTCCATGGAAATGCAAAAATTTCATTCTAGTACAGCAGCATTTAATGGTAATGCAGCAAGGGAAAAATCTGACCATGTGTAATGAGTTCACCCATTAGATTTTGTTGGGTTTTTGCCTTGCTGTTCTACCATTAAAGGCCCCTATACTGAAATGTTTTGGTGTTCCTATAATTAACTAAGTACATCCATTAGACTAGGTTCAGTTTTTCCCTTTCTGTACACTGTCAAAGGCAACTATACTAGAATGAGATGGGTGTTCCCATTGTGCATGTATAGCCATTATACTGGTGGGTGTTTTGCTTACTGTATAACTATTGGTGGCAAAATGGGTGTTTCCATTATTAACTAGTACACCCACTTTGGGTTTTCCCTTGCTGTACACCATCAAAGAAGGCTATACTGAAATGAGTTAGGTTCGCCCATTTGACATTGTCAGGGTTTTCCCTTGCTGAACACTATTAGTGGCAGCTATACTGGAATGAGCGAGGATACACTTTGGAACCTTGACTGCCAGGGTTTGAGCAGTTTGTGAGGTTAAAGCTTGTGATCTAAGCAATGTTTCACTCATTATTATGCAGTTCAGATGTGAGATTTCATCAATTAAAAGTCCAAAGGCTGAAACAATGCCGTGTGAAGTTAAAAAGCTGACAGTCTGAGTCTAGCCCTTCATTGGTGTTTATGAGAAAAATAAACACTCAAAATGTCCACTTTCTCAACTTCCCTTGGTGAAGTTTGGGGTTTAGCTAATTGAAAATCATATCTTACATCCTATCGCATTTTGGCTGTTGTCATGATTTTGTTTGTATTTTGTCTTGAGAACATTTGCTACAGGAGGCTGGTAGTATTAAAATCAACTATCTAGGAAGGGGGAGGGCTAGTACAAGTTTCTAACAAACCTAGGGAGGGGGAGGGTTAGTACAAGTTTCTAGGAGGGGGTACTAGTACAACTATCTAGGGGGAGGGTTGTTAGTACAAGAATCTAGGAGGGGGTGCTAGTACAAATATCTAGGGAGGGGGATGGTTAGTACAAGTTTCTAACATATCTAGGGAGGGGAGGGTGCTAGTGCAACTATCTAGGGAGGGAGAGGGTTAGTACAAGTATCTAGGAGGGGTGCTAGTACGAATATCTAGGGAAGGGGTGCTAGTACAACTATCTAGGGAGGGGGAGGGTTGTTAGTACAAGTATCTAGGAGAGGGTGCTATATATACAACTATCCAGGGAGGGGGAGGATTGTTAACACAGCTATCTAGGGAGGGGAGGGTGGCTAGTATAAATCTCTAGGGTGCTAGTACAACTTACTATCTAGGGTGGGAAGGGAGTTTTTTGGTGCTATTGTCTAGGAAGGGAGAGGGCCGTTAGCACAACTGTCAGGGGAGGAGTAGGTTTGTTTAAGTATAATTCAAGAAAGGGTGTTGCTAGTACATGTATCAAAAGAGGGGGTGCTAGTTAACACTTGTCTAGGGAGAGGAGCTTGAGTGACTGATACTTGAACATTCTGTTCCAGTTATATTGCTTGAACAGGTAAATATATTTTGTGATTTGGAACAATTTCTGGTTATTTCTTGTATACTGCTGGTGAATTAAAGCTTGACAGATAAAACAAGCTTTTATGTTTCTCGAAAAATGATCAATTCTTCAAAAGGTTTTGTTTTTTCCAAAGTTTGTTTTATCATTGATTTGCTCAAACCACCCACAACCAAAAACAAGGGTGTACTTAGGGAGAGGTTCCAAAAACCCCCTTTTTCCATCTTGTTTTGATATACTATAAATGCTTTAATATGCCCCCTCTTTAAGAAGTCCCCCATCTAGAGCCTTAAATTTTAAATGAGCCACCCTCTTTAATAAGCCTCCCATCAAGAGCTTTTAAATTTTAAATAAGCACCCCCCCCCTCCCCCTCAAACATAAAGACAATGGAGCTAATATATAAGGCATCATGTATTGAAAATACATTTTGTCAGCAGTTATATCTGTTTAAAATTTTAAAAAGGATCAAAAAGTGCTAATTACAATGCCAGAGAAACACTAGAAGCACTACTGGTAGTTGCTATTGCATGTGTGTGGTAACCAGATTTCGTGTTATGTTCCTGTCTTTGGCTATTGACAATTTTTAAATAAGCCTCCTGTCTGGATGGTCTTAAAATAAATAAAACTAAACTAAACTAAGTTTGTTTATTGTCGTTATGCAGTGAGTGGTTGCCCATTCTCCCAAGCCAGTGGCCTTATGTTTAGGGTGCTCAACAGCACAGAGCTCGGCATAACAGTCAATTTTGTGGAGGGAGGAAAAACGGAGAACCCAGAGAAAAACCCTCTGAGTCAGAAGAGGATCGACAAATCTTAGCCCACATCCCAGGGGGGGGGGTTACTCCCATATAATACTTTATAGGGATGTGCTGCCTCCCAGGGTATGGTTTTGAAGTCCTTGTCTTAAACAGGGTTCACTTTTTGCAGATATATTGTCTTATGAAGGGTAGCAATATTTGAACAAAGG
>JAOBRD020680532.1:0-14777 GCA_027575215.2 Hydrozoanthus sils
CTTCCCTTGCACACACAATTGTTAAAATACTCCCTGGATTAATTCATTATTAATCTCCCTCAAGCCATGATAGACCTTTTTCAATAATGACAGCAACTTTAAAATTCTTAAATCGTGTGCATTCAAATTAGCCTGTCTTGGCACAATTTGGTAACGATTTCTTTTGAAAGTTTAACTCAAGAACGAGGCTAGCGAGGCTTATTTGAATGCACACAAAAATCTTCTACAGAAACTATGACATTGTCATTTGCACGCACTATGAACCAACCTCAGCACGAATAAAAGATATATAAAATACGAATTTAGATTAAGAATCACCTAAATCTTTTGTGTGTAGCACTCTCATAGCCAACGCGTCTACTGCAATATCTTGAACTGCGGCAAGTACATTTAGACCAAACACACAACTTAGTAAAACTTTTGTATGTTTTGAACCAACGCAGGCTGGAATTGCATACAAAGCCGCTATCCCTGAAAGACAAACTGTAATCCATGACTGGAGAGTGCCAAATCCGTCCACAAATGGCGCGAAGGCCGCTTTTAGCAACCAAGGCAAGCTGAGAAGTCGCGAAAACCCGATCGAAGAGAGGGAAAAGTTACGATTGCGAAGAAGTAAAGGAAGAAACTTGACCTGGAAGCCATATGGCAGTCCTTGTAGAAAGTACAAACCAAACAGAATTGCTAAACGGGAATGAGGACTCATCAGGAAAAGAAATTAGTTACAAACAAAAAATTGCGTTTAAAACTTGGCACTTGCACCGCCACATCAGCCATCTTGTTTTCATCGGACCCAGTCTTTCTCCCATTTCGGATCAAGCCAGAGGGAGAGCTAGGACGAGCGCCAGAAATAAAACCACAAGCTTCCCACTGTGTTTTTGTTTGCGGTTTGTCAGTAACTCGCACAGGTTTCGTCCTCGTAATCTAATCCCCTTTTACATCACAGGCCTACCACCCGAAGTGTGTGTTTCTGTTTATGATCAGTTAATTGAGCTCTCTTGCGGTTTGTCAGTAACTCGCACAGAATCCGTCCTCGTATTAAATCTTCTCCCGCATTACGTCTGCTCTTTATAAATAAAGGTCACAGTAAACGGTCATTGTTTGTAACCAGTGTGTTCGTATTCAGAGCTTGGCGAATAAGTTCGGGATTTGTGGGAGTTTTAAGAAGGTTTTGGGGATCGAGGTGCGGGGGAGCGAGGTAATAATAGAGAGAAAGATTAAAGAGAAAGATTATAATCTTTCCTTCTATTATTACCTCGCTCCCCCGGCCCCCGCAGTCCGATCCCCAAAACCTTAAAGAGCATATGACATGAGTACAGTTTTTCAATCGTCAAAAAGTACACTATAAATACATTTTTTTGCCAAGTTTGAGAAACATACGATGAAAGTACGCCAAGATATGGCGTGTAGAATTTTGAATTTTTCCCGCTAGAAGTGGCCCCTCCAAAAGCCAACAATATGACGTAACTGGTCACGTGGGTCTCACCCCAGTCCATTTAATATGGTGCCACGAAGTAAAGAGATGATTCGATTTTAAAACATCCGTAACGGCGAGAGTTTTCGATAGAAACTCTATTAGTTGCAGATGTTTTAAAGTCGATTTTGGATGGACTGAGGTGAGACTCACGTGACCTGTTGCGTCACATTGTTGGCTTTTGGAGGGAACACTTTTAGCGGGAAAAATTCAAAACTCTATGCGCCGTATCTTGGCGTACTTTCATGGCGTATGTTTCTCAAGCTTGGAAAACCAATGTTTTTATAGCATACTTTTTAGAAATTGACAAACTGATTTCATGTCATATGCTCTTTAAAACCCCCACAAATCCCGAAATTATTCGCCCAGCTCTGAACATGAACACACCACAAAACAATGACCGTTTACTGTCACCTTTATTTAAGAGCATGTGTAACGCGGGAGAAGATTATTCTGTGCGAGTTACTGACAAACCGCAAGAGAGTGCAATTAACTAATTATATTAAAACGGAAACACACACTTCGGGTGGTAAGCCTGTGATTACGTATGGTCTTAAACAAACTTCATGGTAAACGATCGTTGCTGATAGACGTGTTCATGTTGAGAGCTGGGCGAGTTAGTTGGGGATTTGTGGGAGTTTTAAGAAGGTTTTGATAGCCTGCGTGTAGACGTCAGTCTCCGCTCGGTCAATTTAACGGCTACTGCTAAAAATTAAGCTGCTATGCGTAGGCTAGACTGCGGGGGAGCGAGGTAATAGAAGAGAGAAACATTTTACCCAAAGGGATTGGCAGATTCAAACCACACTACATAGTTGTAACATTTCATCTTTTGATTTTATTCTTCAACCACATACAGTACTAAGGAAATGTCTTTGATTTGTACGCTCTAAAATAGTAAACTTTCATGGCTACCGCAAGGCCGTGGCAAGCCTTGGAAAACTGTTGGGGGGGGGAGGGCATAACTGAACGCCAGAGGCGCGATTCTTCTAGTGGGGTTCGAAACGTGTTTCCTGGGTTTCAAACACCGTTTGAAGCCAATTTAGGGTGTCTAAAACTTAAACAATATTTTCAGCTTTTTCAGACTTTGCATGGGTAGTTTGAAGAGAGAGTGTAAAGTGAAGATCAAACAAAATGGTAAACGCCATGAACATATATGATTTAGATCTTGAGTGTTGCCTACAATTGTATCGAACGCAATCACTGATGTGCCCTTCTGGGTACAAGCCGGCGCCGGCCTCGACCGTTAGTCACTCGATCACAAAACCTTTTGATTATTCAAGTCGTTATGTATGCAGAGGCCACTTTTGATACTGGAGCATCCCTTTTTCAGACATTAATTTTCAAAAAAAAAACAACTGTCTCAATACTAGAAAAGTGATACCGTTGTACGAGAGTATTTCGTTATAGCTTTCGACACTTCTCCGGTTAAACGTGATAAGAATGATTAAAAATGCATGTTTACCCAATAATAAACCAAAAACGTTTCATTACAAAACACAAACAAATTGTTTTGAAAACGTCTTTGGGCATCTAGAAGGACTACTGATCTGGAATATTGATTTTTGTTTGATTAAGCCCTCTTTTCCCTCAGTAAACCAACAGAAGTTAGTGAAAGTGTAAAAGTGAACTGATGGACCAGTCATTCATGCTTTTATCGTCGGAAACTACTAATATCTCTAAAGCAGTCAGTATTCACAAAAGCTGAGGGAAAAACTGGGTGGGGGGGGGGGAGGGGGGCGAGCAAGGACCCTCCGACCCCACCCCTTGCTACGGCCCTTTATAAACGTCAGCATGCAACAATGGCCTTCGTCGCTGTCTTGCTCGTACGGTTTAATTTCTTAGTGATTGATAGCCATTTAGATCCCTGCTGTAGCAATAAAGATAAAAATAGTCATGCAATGCATTTTCTTGAAAGCTCGTGTAACACAGCAACAGTGGCGAGACCCCGCAACTTTTGCATTGCATAATCTAGTAATAAAGATTGGTGATTGCACAGGGGCGGGTACAGGATTTAAAGAAAGGGGGGTGGAAATTCACGTCCATTTCAGCGCGAATGCTCTTGTAAAAGGTGATAATATCTTTAATCTTTTTGAAGCCGAAGTATACATCTACAAGGCGACCTTGAACTAGAAGGGACAACTCGGTGTACCATGTGGGCTGTAACATCTCCTCCACACAGACAAAATTCAAAATGTGTGTCCAAAGTTCTTCATAGTATGTCTTAGTCCATTTGCCAGAGTCTTACTTTTAGCATCTAAGTTCCATTCGTTATCATTCGGATAGAATTGCGATCGTTATTCGATGGCTCGCAGATTTCACTGAGTGTAATGACAACAAACTCGTACAATGTTTTGAGTGTTAAGCTCAACCCACCGCGTTTGCGCATCAATAACAGTACCTCGCGGGCTCTAAAATCGTTGGTTATCTGTAAACTTCCAAATATTTTGCCTTTTTTTCCGACGCTCAGTGACAAATTACCGAGAAGAATTATTTCACGAAAAATATGCCTATTCTAGACTAAGTTCACGAATATCGAGGAATAGATTAAGTCATTTCACGAATCACGGCAATATCACGGGAATTAGATATTAGCGTTCACGGTTCACGGAAAATCCCCCTTCCGACCCTCATTTTAGTGTTTTAGACAGAAGCTTTGGCAATTCTTAATAAAGATAGGGGACTTTCAATTGATTAATACTTTAGATTTCTAGAATTATTTGAAAAAGTTCGACTATCGGCCCGATTTAGTATTTTGAAGACCCTGGCCAGGTACCGGCCGTATAGACACTTCCTATTTTTATTGGGCTAAGAATACTCCTTATGCATTACCGATAGCCGGCATGAATACCTGGTGTCCAGATCTTGTTCTACAATGAGCCAATCAGCAAATCCCTTTTAAACCAAAAAGCATTATAAGAATGTTTATGAGAGTAAACTTTAAAAATCCAATTTGGTCAAGTACGAAATAAGAGACACAAAAAGGCCAGGAAACTAATGAGGCATTTTTTACTTTTTTTATTTTTACTTCAAAGATAACATTAAACTTCTTCAAGTAGAACAATGCGTTTCGGTAGGAAAAAAAACATAATACAAAAAAGTTTATCCATTATATTTTACGATTCTGGTACAAGCAGTAAGAGACTATATCTTCCAAATTTGTTCATGAAGAAAAGTATAAGTTTGCACTTGCATAAATTTGTAACTGAAATACAAAGAAAAGGCGTTAGTCTTTTCTGAAGTTAGTAATAAAAATTTCCAGAGGTGTCAAGAATGATTGTTGCGAAAATGTCATAAAAAGAAGAATAAGAAAAATTGTTTTACAGAAAAAGTTTTATTATAGCTTTTTAAGTTTAAAAACTGATCAGTGCTTTTTTTTTTTTTTTAAAAAAAGACTGTATTGACATGATAAGCCGTTATAATCGTCGTAGTTAATTTTGTAGAAACAGTTTTTAAGACAAAAAATTCCAGTAAACAAAGAGACTTCAGTAAAACAGCGATCAATTATGTTATAAAACATCAAAACAACAAGTGTATCTGCTTGTTGAGGATAAAACAGAGACGTAAAAGTATGTTAGAAAAAATTAAAGAACCATAACAAAACAAAATACTCAAAAGGCTGCAAGTAGTGAGATGTTTGCCAGGTTTCAGTTTGAGGCCTGCAAACAAAGAAAAATCATATTAAAGAGCATATGAGACGAAAAATTCTTTTACCTCAGTCGACAGACCTTGCTAAATGAGGAACAGTGGTGAAAAAAAAATTGCCAAAATTTTTTATGGTTCTCAAAATCAAATTTAAAGTTTCAACTGATGAAAACGCTATATAGGGGTTGTGGCAAATTTGCACTCTTTTAATATCTTCTGCCAATCCATAACCTTTGAATGAGTTTAAGCCAAACTTGAGTTGAAGACGTATCTCGATCGCGACTGAGGTAGATAGATCATCGGTTCAGGTTTGGCACAAATTCATCCAATGATCAATTGTTATCGACTGGCAGTAGATTCTAAAAAATGCAAATTTACCTGACTTACAAGTTACGTCATCTGTTGAGGACATTACATTGGAACTGGACCCTGAAATCGACTTAATTTTGTCAAACAAAATCTTTAAAAGTGTAAAAACGACATCTAAACATTTTTACCTCTAATTGCACTTATTTTCCGAGAAATTTGAGTTTAAGCCAAGCCGTCTAAAAGGGTTTGTGGGGGCATGTTTCTGTTACAAATGCAGCCATAGATCTGTGATTGGTCGGGAATTTTTGTCACAATGAGTACTTCATTTTCTCTAAATCATCACTATAGTGTTAGATATTTTTGCTGACAAAAAAAAATTAAAAATGATAAATTTGTGCAAATTGAGCTCCCCCTCTCTGCTCCCCCCTACCCCCTCATTGGAGTGTATTGGTTAAGGAGAGAAGAGTCTCCGCAGAGTCCCACCCACGGTACCTCCTCCCGTGGGGAGCTCCACTATTAGCTATGCTCTATTTGGTCATTTATATTTGAAAACAACACTGTAACTTTAAATATGGGATTCCTCTTTAGTGCTGACGTGAGCACGTGGAGAACAACACGTAGAGAACTTCGAGAAATGTTCCCAGAACGACCGTGGTGTTTTTTCAATGAAACAAAGTAACATTTTCAGTTGGATTCTGTATTAGCGTTTACTTTTGAGACGATTTCTTGCCGTATCTTGAATTATCGATTTTTGCTTATTATTAAAACACGTTACGTGCCGCATTATACAGGCAGCTCTGAAATAGGGGGTCGGCGGAGAAAGAGTAAAGCATGACGTCAGATATGGGGTAGAATTGGCTCGAACTGAAAAAAATCATCATTCGTGAAGAGAGACATCGCACCCAACTTCATTTTTAACTTTTACTCTTGACTATATAAGTGACTTGTGACAACAAAAACACTTCAAGCAATTGCTCGCTTCAACATAACCTACGTCACATGTCATCCTCGTCAACCGCTGAGAAGTTGACAAGCGCCCACGCTCAAGGACCCTAAACATAGTTATTATAGTCGACTGGTTACGAAAGCCGGCAAACTTCAAAAGGAAAATACAAAGAATGTACGAAGATGCTTTGTTGTAGGTTGTGAACGAACCTTGAGGGTGCATAATCTTTGTTTCAGGTGCTAGCTATAGTGAGAATATTTTGACTGGTTACTTGTTGATTTGCATTTCAAAATCTTTTGTATTTTTTGCACTTTCAACACTAGTGAACAAAAGAAAACGAGGAACAAAGACCTACAACAATGGTTTCATAACCAGTCGGCTATATCAACTATGCCCTAAACAACCCAAAATTAGAACTTCTCGGAAAATCAGCGCGATATGAGTAAAAAACTTTTAAATACGGTCTCCACGCCTTTAAGGTTTTTTTTAAAAGGGTTGATTTTAGGGTACAGTTTCCCTTCAAATGATAAATTCTCGAGAACCATATAAGACAATTTTCACCGCTATTTTCCCTCAATTTGCAAGGTCTATCCACCGAAATTATAATTGTTTTGAGCATTTTCATAAATTCACAGGGTTATATCTATAAACGATTCTCAGGTTATCTCTGATTCTCTAGGATATCAAAGAAATAGTTAGAGTCAAACCCCTCAAAACCTGTTTCAGAAAAACGAAATTTCCAAAAATTTTCCACTTGAAAAAATTCAGCTATACAATTTAAAAAGATTAACTATACAATTAAAAGGTAAGATATAGGTACTTAAATTTGAAACTACTCTTAACTCTAGAAGCCTCAAAAAGGAGGAGGATCAACTTTTTCGCTTTGATACAACTCTTTATTTATTTATTTTTTAAACTCATCTATATTTTTGAAGTGTGTGATTTTCTAAAACGTGATGACGTCGTCACCATCAGTCACATAATTAGTGTTTTGACTTTAAATTTCTTTTTCTTGATAAATAGTGACCAAATGTTGACAATTTCACGTTTCATTCTAACTATTTTGTAGTTTTCAATCGCTAAAAGCTGTTTTGTTCTCATTTTCACTTTTATAGTTCTAACTGGAATACAAAAACTTAAAAATCAGAGAGAGAGAGAGAGAGAGAGAGAGAGAGAGAGAGAGAGAGAGAGAGAGAGAGAGGGAGAGAGAGAGAGAATAGACTGATTGATTGTGGACTCGAAAGTTACCTGAGAAGCGCCTGATTGCCCTCCCTGGAGGTCTTGAGCATCTGTAATCAGTAAAACAAACATTGCACAGTTGATGGAACTTCAAAACTTAACTGGAAAATATCTAAACACATTTTGATTTTACTTTGATGATTGCTGCCGAGCGTGGGACTCGAGCAACTTTGTAAAGTATCCACAGTTCTATCACCCCTTTTTTTTATCCTAAATAAATATTTCAAAAGCTCTGCTCATATATTGAGCACTTTTTCCTGTGTTAGATTTTAAATCCAAAGTAAAACAACGTTTATTGTTTCAAAAGAAGCTCTTGTCGCTTTAAACTTTTTCAGTTCAAAAACCATTATCAGGGAACAACAGGTTTTGGCCTAGCGTAACAAGTGGTATTAAAATGTCTAAGAAATTCCCATAGGGAACAGAGGGATAGGTTGACTAGATTTTCGTTGCTGTGGCTGATAATTTTACCTGGGAAGTCATAGCCATTGTCCTGTGCACCATAACTCTGGTGCTGTGCCTGATGATTTTACATGGGAAATTATAGCCATTGTCCTGTGCACCATAATTCTACTGATGTGCCTGATGATTTTACATGGGAAATTATAGCCATTGTCCTGTGCACCATAATTCTAGTGCTGTGCCTGATGATTTTACATGGGAAATTATAGCCATTTTTCTGTGAACCATAATACTGGTGCTGTGCCTGATAACTTTACCTGGGAAGTCATAGCATTTGTCCTGTGCACCATAACACAGGTGCTGTACCTGATAACTTTAACTGGAAAGTCATAGCCATTTTTATGTGCACCATAATACTGGTGCTGTGCCTGATAACTTTACCTGGGAAGTCATAGCATTTGTCCTGTGCACCATAACACAGGTGCTGTGCCTGATAACTTTACCTGGGAAGTCAGCCATTTTTCTGTCCACCATAATACTGGTGCTGTGCCTGATAACTTTACCTTGGAAGTCATAGCATTTGTCCTGTGCACCATAAAGCTGGTGCTGTGCCTGAAAACTTTACCTGGGAAGTCATAGCCATTTTTCTGTGCACCATAACACTGGTGCTGTTCCTGATAACTTTACCTGGGAAGTCATAGCATTTGTCCTGTGCACCGTAATACTTGTCCTGTGCAGGATATCCATAGTCATCCTCGTCAAAATCAAGCGAGTTTCTTCCATATCCAGTATAGTCATAATAATCTGGGCCATAAACTTTGTCTTGCTCCTTTTTTGCTTTCTTGGATTTTTTGAGACTGCATTAGAAAAAAATTTATAGTTCAAGTAGTTGTACTTTCTGGTGATTGAGTGATCGTTGTAAGCGAATTATACAAAAATTGATATTTTTGTGGCAGGGAGCAATCAGCAAAAAATTTAAGAAGCAGTGCCAGTTTTTTCGTAGCGTGTATATGGTTTTTGTATCCGTTAATGGTCACAAGCTTGTGAGTCTGTTTGACCGGTTCAAGGGCTGTGAACGTGTGCTATATTATTCGTCTGTTATGTTATACAGTGAAGCAGAAATTCCGCATATTTATCTGTTGCATTAAATCGCATATGAATTGTGAAAAACTTTCGGCGGATGGACCTTGGTAAATAAGAAATTATGTGAAAAAAAAATTCAAAATCTTTTAGATATTTTTTGGTTAAACAAACATTTAAAGTCTTCAAGTGATGACGTCATGAGTGGCTCCAAAAAATTTGAACTTTTTAAAAAAATCTGCACCCAATCCTAACCTTTGGATGAATTTAAGCCAAACTTGGACTGATAATCTATCTACCTCGAGATACGTCAGCAGCCCAACATTGGCTTAAACACATCCAATGGTTATGGATTGGCGCGAATTCATGAGAACCACTCGTGACGTCATCAGTTGAAAACTGTAAGAGTTTATATCTCCGGAACCATAAAAGATTTCAATAATTTTTTTTTCACCGCTTTTCCTGAATTAACAAGGTCTATTTACTGCAAACATTATTACACATTTTAAACAAAAAAAAATACAAAGAGAACTGGCTACTTTAGTAGAACAAAAAGTTTCAAAGGATGAACAAATAAAATGGCAATCTCTCAAGTTATCCATAATATTCCTTGCGCACGATAAAAAGTCCGATCCATAAACTGAAATGAGTTTAGAAATTTATCGAAGAAGTCGTGTTGATGATAGTACATTATTTCTTCTGTATAGTGACTGATAGGGTGAATACAGTACTTTTTAGTAAAATTACTTAGGTCGTTGGAAAGTTTCCGCTGCTCTCATTGGTGGAAGCTGACGTATTATCCCCCTATAATTGCCTCACGCGAGGTGATTGTAGCCGATGTGCAACACATTTCAAAATGGTCGCCTCGTGTCCATGATATTCCGAAAAACACCAAGCTTTCAACAGAGTTACCATTATAACAATTGTGTTAATTAGTGAAAGTTAAAAGTTCTTTTGCAAATTTTTGGCAATGGTTTTAATTTGCTCTCTCTAAATAATTTTGCTAAAACAGTTATTTGTCTTAAGTTTAGTGAATATCTGAGTGCTGCATAATCCAGATATTCACTTTGCTTTCAAAAAATAGTTGTTAAGTAAAAACAGACACTCCGTAATTAAATCTTGATGTAAAAACAAAAAGATGCTTTAAATTATTTTCGGAAACCTCTTTTTAACTTCCCATAACTCCAAGTTTCTTACCTATTGAACTGTTGATAAATATATTTCTAGACACTGAATAGCCTGTACAAAGTTCATTCATTTGTCAACAGCGACCACTCTTTGATTTGTCTATATAGCTTCTTAATAGGATAGACTAATACTTACTGTTAAAATTGCAGTCAGGCATGTTATAAAAATTCTATTAAAAAGGGAATGTTTGTCACTGACTTTAAAACTGCATATAGATGTTAAAATAGTCTCCGACGTTTCTGTAGTGACTTCTACCTTCATCAGGGAGTAAAATGGTAATTCATTAAGACCTTGAATTTAAAAAACAAGTATGCAGAAATGAAAACTATTCAATTGGCATCAATTTGACTACAGAGTGGATGGTACATATTTGGAATGTTTCAATTGGAGACAACAATGCAGGGACCGACTATTTAAACATTCCAATAATATACCATCTACGTTGTAGTCAAAACAATGCCAAACGAATAGTTTTCATTTCTCCCTGATGAAGGTAGTAGTTACTACCGAAACGTCGGAGACTATTTTAGCATCTATATACAGTTTTAATAGAATATTTACTAACACTTACTTTTTAAAGCAAACAGTAGTTTTTACAGTTTTGACATTTTTTCATGTTTTAAGCTTTTTATCCCCTCCTTCTAACGTAATTTATCAGTCTAGTGTTAAATCGGCAATGTTTCACTTAAGAGACTAACTGACTTCGTATCATAAAGCTTTTTGGTAAAATATAGCACCGGGACTATAAAGGAAAAAACGTTTTGAATAAAGTAGAAACCTTGCTTAAAAAAGTGATTTTGACTAACTTATGTAGCTAATTAACAGGAATGAGTCTAGTGAAACTAACAGGAATGGAATGTTGCAAAACTTGAATCTATGATTTCTTTGTTTTTCTTTACTTTTTTCTGTATTTTTTTTAAATTTTACTTTTTGACGAAACACTGATGTCTATAATAATAAAGAGAAACTACGCTCACTCACAGGCAGAGAACAATAAGTAAAGAAAGATAGAAGATGGGGTGGGGATCATGCATGGCAACAGGCAGAGCACGGAGCCAACAGCAGAGCGGGCTGAAGAGCAAATGTTGTCGTCCTAAGTGCCCTACGGCACGAACGGGAAAAGTTATCATAATGAAGATCACTAGTGAAATTTCTTTCCACTCGGAAATGAATTTCATATGTCTGCGCAAGTTGTGATATGCTCTATGTATTTTTTTCTTGGTAATTTACATCAATAATAACATAGCAGACAAATTATAGGCGGAACCCGGCCCTCGATGTTATTTGTAATTGCCCTCTGTTTGCAACTACATCACGCGAGCAAAAATCAAGATGGCGTGTTAACAAAACGAATTTCAACAAAAAACAAACAAAAAAGGAACAGTAATAAATTTGTCTGCTAGATTATTAAAAGGTAATTGAATAAGTCCTCATCAAATTTGGAAAAAAATCACTTGTCTTTTGGCCTAATTCTGAAAGAATTGCTCTCCTTACGATCGGTTAGGCCAAAAGACGCGTAATTTTTTTTTGATATTTGACTCGGCCATATTCGATTACCTATAGTAAATTATTTAAAGTGCAAGTAACGAAATATTTTGTTATCTCTTTGGCCATAACTTTCTAAGTGAGGAAGACCGATAAAAAATTTTTGCCTAAATCTTTTATGGATCTCGAGATGTCAACATTTAAAGTTTTCCACTGATGACGTCAGTTGTTGTACAGGCAAATTTTCAATTCTTTTAAATTTGCTGTCGATCCAAAGCCTTTGGTTAAATTTATACCAAACTTGGGCTGATATTGTATCTCGAGGTATTCTTCAAAATAGTTACTAATTTTCATCCAAAGATTAAACATTTACAGCAATTTTTAAAATAATATTAAAATTTACCTTCCAACAACGGACGTCATCAGTCGAAAACAATAATATTAGCATCTCGAGAAGCAAAAAATACAAAAAATTTTCACTATTCTTTCTCATTTTGAAAGATCTACCCACTGACATAACAAAATATTTCATGTCACAGCTAACATGCTTACTCACCATATGTAAACGATGGGAGCAACAACAATACCCAAAGCAACAACTCCAGCAACACCTCCGGCGATTGCAATCGTTTTCAGATGGCCAAGGTAGTCTTTTTGCTGAGGAACTGTTTGTGTTAATGTTTCTGTGACAGTTTCCGTCGATGATTCCGTTTCATTGTTTGCCTTTGTGGTATTCTTCGTTTTCTCAAATGCAGCTTTCATTTTGTCGATTACTAGCAAGAAAGGAACGGTGTTAAGGTGATTTCCGTTTCAAATGTGGAAACATTGGACCTTCGAAAACCTATTTCTTTAATATTTAGAACCATATTTATACAGGAGGCATTCTCACGTGAGTAATTTTCAGAAAGGCCCTGATTAAAATAAAATTACAAATAGTTAAAAATGTACATTAAGATTAGGTACAACATTAAAAGTCTAAAACATCTATCTATTAAGAATTTCCTAAATAATCATCCATTTAAAAAATCAAAGTTAAGTATCAATATTCACTGAAAAATTTGTTGTTAAAATCGTTTAAAGTTTTGGATGATCTAATGCTTTCGCTTAGTGAGTTCAAGTCTTAGACAGCGTGAAACCTTAACTATTTTTTTTGCAAGAACTTACTAGTAGAAATGTCAAACCTGAAAAGCAATTAACAAAATCCATGAAATGAGATCAAAATACAAGATTATAGAAAAAAAAAAGACTTGATTAAGTAGGGAAGTTCATGAAAAACAATTGTCGTACACTATTTCATTACTCTTACTAAACTAATCATTAGCTAAATGTTAACTCGCCTAATTTACATCCAACTCTTCCAGTAGGGGGAAACATTTTTTTAAAAATGCAAATGATATTGAACGCCTTGTTCGATCGAAGAGAAAAATATACCATGACGCTATTTGGTAAAGAATGCTATCCTATTTCCCCATAATATTACCCTAACCGTAATTAAACACTATAGTAGTTTATAGTTACAGAAATGCATTTAATGACTATTACGTATATTACAAATGAATTACTAAGTAATTACTTTTAGACCCTTGCTTGGTATGATCAAATGGTGAGAAAGCCCCTTTCTCCTTTTTCCCTCTCCAAATACACATTGCGAAGTTCGACACAAATCAACAGCCCCACTCTATACATTGTCTCTATGAATTGTATGTTACCTTTTTCCTGGTTTGAAAATGGGTATGTACAAATAAACGGATTCCGGACATCACACGGAAGAACACTCCAATTTCCGCTTCCAACCATTACCACGCAACCGTAACTTTGTGGGAAAATATATTCTTCAAAGTTTTTGTAAAAGACATTTGAACCATCAGTCCATTTAAGGAAGTTGTTGGTCTTTTTGTACAACAAACCAATCCAGACTGATTTAGTTTTCGACAGGAAACGGGACCTAATAAAGTCTTGAGCTGACTTCTGGCGTATTGAAACTAAGTGTGAGTAATGCTTCTGGCAGATGTTATTGGCTTCTTCCCATGTGTTCCATATATGCAGGAAGGGCTTATAGCAAACGCCTCCCTTATAAATCCAACCTGTGATACACTCTGAAACAAGAGATATCGTTTGTCTCAACTAGTATCGTTTTAAATAATGAAAGAAAAATTAAAATTTGCTTCGGGTTGGAGGGACAGATAAACCTTATAGTAAAGAACTTTTCTAAAAAAAAGTTATGAAGGGGCTTGATCTGTACAAATATGTCATTCCGAACAATATAAAAAAGACTTAATTTAGTTTTTTAAGTAAAGAATATATATAACCACAGTCGATTTTATTTTCCAAAATTAAAAAGTCTGGCTAAGCTCGTGAAATCACTTTTACGGATTCGGGTATAAGATGTTTATAGACGAAAACTCGCGATTTCCAAACATTCTTCTTTCGTTTAAACAAAAAAAGTTTTTTTTTCTTTTCTGCCTTTTTTTTGCACTTATTGTATTTATTACTTTCATAACAATTTTTGTCGATTTTAACTATTTTTGTGAAGTTTATCCAGATTAGGCGTTATCCGTAACGCAATTTTTGCCATATCAACAACTAACTTTGTATAGACAACAGAGATTTTAAGGTGAAAACTTTTTATAAGAAACTCTTCGTATGTAAATTGCATGAGTTGGTCAATTTCTATAGTAATAAGAAAGGCTGGGAGATAGTTGGCTTAATTTCTTAGTTTTCAATCCTTTGTGATATACAAAATGGTCGAAGGACAAGCCTTTGTATAAAAATATTTAATGAAATTCCACAGTAAAAAAAGAACATAAACAATCCGCAATTACTAAACATGTAATATATATTTAGATACGTACTTCTATATTGCACAAATGTTGTCTCAAACAATGGTACTTCCTAGGAACCTAATTTAGGGGGTGGGGTATTATGTGCCGCCATCCACCATCTTTTTTCAAAAAGGCTGAATTTCAGGAGCAAATATCATGCTCAATAAAATAGATATTGATAAAGTGCTTGCACCAA
>JAOBRD020680745.1:0-14775 GCA_027575215.2 Hydrozoanthus sils
CAGACAAAGGAATTCCATGGGAAGATATTGCGCCTCAAGCAGTTGGTAGTTGGCTTGACACGTACGCCAAAGCTCACGGCACGTGTCGTGAACTTCTACTCGCTGCTATGCTACCTTACACTAGTGCATTGCTAGGCAATTCAACTGTGAAGCTGTTCAACGCCTGGAAAGAGAAGGGGAACTTATTTTGTATTGGTTTTGCCCCTTCTGGAGCCGGTAAGACGCCAGCTTGTAACGTCGGTTGTGTGACGCCATCGATTTCGCACTCTGAACCACGCATCGACCGAAGTCTTCTCGTTGATGAAACCTCGGCGAATGGTCTATTTAACCACTTCGTTAATAACCAGAAAGAAGGGGGGAATCAAGTCCACGTACCAATTCTGTGCATCGATGAAGCATTCAGCCTCACTAACAAGCTGGTCTCGACCTCGATGAAACGATCCATTAATCTACTGATCTATGGGGATATATTGATCTGAACACCCATTATATCGGTCACGATTCCAACATAAGTGTGTAGTGACCAAAGTGACGTCACCGTTGACTTGTTACATGGTGCATTAACCGTCTTCTCTTTGCACCTCATCACAAGCTCCAAAGGCAACTCGTGTGAATCAGATTTTCTTATCTTTTTTACAGAAATTTTAGTTGTCGGTGAAACGCATGAATTTGCGGGTGTAAAAAATAAAGAAAAACTTTATTTCTTGAAGACAGAAAACAAAACCTTACATCTTAAAAATATATGTTTCACTCTCAGTTTTTAAACGTGTTTGTTCGAATCGATTTGTTTCGCCAAGTATTAGTAAGTTATGTATATTTTTTACAGAACTGTCCATTTGGCTACCTTGAATTCGGTAAATGAATGCCATACATGATAGACAGATAAACTTGTATCAGCCTTTAGCCTTTATGAATAACAATTTTTTCATGGTAGTCACTGGTCGAAGAGGCAAAAATAAATGCCAAAACCTTTTACAAATCTTTTTAATTAAATAAATATTAATACTACGGAAGTTGTCAATCAAACAAACTCGTTGTGGAGCTTGCCAGCAGGCTGCGATTCGGTCGAACGGTATTTAAACTTTATAACGAATGAAAAAACTTTTAAAAAAAACTCCTTTATTTTTTATTTTATTTTTCATTTATATTTTTTAAGTTTCTATGTCAATTTTAGGGGGTCCATTTTGGGGGTCCATTTAGGGGGTCCACCAATTGTACCGACCCAAGTTTATCTCTATGAACTATGATTTCATTTATAGAAACCACTATTCGAAAAGAAGACATGCAAACAAATAAAATGGTCAACTTACGGAAGCGAGGCCTTAGCACATTTCTTCAGTTTCAGATTATGCGGATTTCTGTATTTGTCGAACCACTTCTTGTACGGTAGTTCAGTATTTATAGCTTCTTAACTGAACAATGCCATTCAAGGAGAGTAAACGAAAGGCTATGTTATGAACGTAACACAGAAATAATCACAGGCCGAGCAGGCATGAAAAATTGGCGAGAGATAGATTTGACCGGAAATTAACAGCAAGAAAACGAACATGAGAAAATATTGTTGAAGCGGATATTGTTGACGAGAACGAACACGTTCACCAACTACAACACCAATAACCAAACAGAATATAAAATTTTATAACCGATCGTGAGAAGTCTAATAAAGTAGAACTCCAACAATCAATTGACATAAACCGCGAAGATTTTCGCAGGGTTATTACGCAAGACAGCCACTACAAACTATACTTCGAAGAAAAGTTCTAATTTGATGCTGGGTTCAAGAGTTGCATTCGAGACAAGATAAGCTGATCACCCTCTACGTTAACGAAGTGAATTTCCCTTTGCGACCAGCTGTGCGCGGTATGCGTCGTTGATTGGCGGATTCAAAGTTCTGGACCTTTTCCGTTGTCGATGAAGTGAAAGAATTCAATTTTACCAATTTTCTAGTACAGATAATTCGTGTATGAGCCTGAAACTTGCCTGGGACAAAGATCAAGAACCCATCGATTGTTCTGTGGCAAATTTTTTTACTGATTTTTTTTTCAATTGAGTTCTGATGCGTTTTGTCGAGTCGATGCTGATAGAGTTGCCTGCCTTTACTCTTTCCCTCTCCTATTACCTCGCTCCCCGCAGCCCGATCCCCAAAATGCTTCTTAAAACTCCCATAAATCCCTAACTAATTCGTCAAGCTCTGAATATAAACACATCACAAAGCAATGATTGTGACCTTTATTTAAGAACATGTGTACTACGGGAGAAGGTTACGAGGACGAATTCAGTGCGAGTTAATAACACTGACAAACCGTAAGAGAGCTCAATTAATATATGCAACTGTCAACTCAACGAACTCACAAACATCGGGTGGTAAGCCTGCGGATGTTCTTCACCTTTTCTCAACGGGTGTCTCGAAAACTCAGACCTCGAAAACTCAGACCTCAGACCACAAAAGCTCAGACCTCAGACCTCGATAGTAAGATAAGAACACAATAGAGTTGTTCTTTAAACTGTTCTTAAAGCGTAAAAGGAAATACAATGGGACTGTTCATAGGTGTAAGGTGAGAAAATTATTAATTAGGTTCGACATTTTTATAAACAAATACTTTGGCTCGCACTGAGTCAGATTGGATTCTTGTCACGCATGAACACCTTTTACGCTTTTTAAAGCAAAAAGAACAGTTTAAAGAACAACTCTATTGTATTCTTATCTTACTATAAATAAGACTGCATGTTAATTTAAATTTTAGTTTCTTGATAATGAAGTCCGGATGACTTCGAAACGTAGAGTTTTAATTGCGTTACTTTTCATTCTAAATATTTTTAAAAAGTCTCTGTTAATAGGAAATAATTAAATTAGAATTAACTAACTGACTAACCAAAATAAGAGGAAATGTACTCGAACATTTCAATCGGCTTAAATAATTGTAAATAATTGATTAAATGTTGATTGAAGTTTTGTTTTGCTTTGGGTGTACTTTGGTGGTTCCCTCGTGTTGCGCGGTACGAGATATGCAGTAAATAAAGGCAACACCTTCTTTTCCATATGTATATGATCAATGCCAGTCTCTTATTGTTTTTGGAAAGAAAGACGTGTTGTGATAGTTAGTTTGCGATTGTGGCACCCTGTACGCATGTCTGTGGCAATGCTTACTGGGGCGGTGGACTGGCACAAGAAATTTGCTGCAATCAGTTTCTAACAAGGTGTTTTGGATTTTATAAAACATAACCAGCCTAGACTTTTTCCTATGTGTCTCAAGTGTGTCCCAAATCCAGGTCATCTAGCATGTTTGTGACACTTTGGGTCTTTCCATATCGGTTTAAGGTGTAGCGGGCTGCCCTGGACAAGACCCTTGTAAGCAGTAGCTTTAAGAGCTGGAGATTTTATCTTTAGGTTTCTCTTCAGGAAGCCCAGTATTCGATTTCCTTTGTTCGTGATGTTTGAAATGTGACAATTCCAGCGGAGATCAGACGTAATCGTCGCTCCAAGGTACTTTGCACAATCAACTGATTTAAGTGTCTGTCCATGTAAGGTATAACTTGCATTTCCGAGAGACACGCAACATATGACATTTATCTGTGTTAAAATGCATAAGCCATTTCTTTTCCCATTCCTATAATTTGCGCAAGTCTCTCTGTAGGGTATCAGCATCTGCTTGTGAATGGACTGTCAAATACTACAAAGTATCATCTGCAAATAGTCGAACAGTAGAAGACAGATTTGCTGGGAGGTCATTGATGTAAAATAAAATAAGACATGGTCCCAGAACAGACCCTTACGGAACACCAGATTGGGCGTTTCTTTTGTCTAAGCCCTTTCCCTTAATAACAACCTGCTGGGTACGATTTGAGAGAAAGGATTCTATCCAGTTCTTTAATTTCCCACTCGAATGCCATAATGGTCAATCTTCTTAATCAAGCGTATATGTGCAACTTTATCAAAAGCCTTGGAGAAATCCAAAATGAAACCATCAGTTTTCCCAACGCCCTGCATTATGCTTGCCAGATCATGCACCAGTTCAATAAGTTGTGTTTCACAGGATCTCCTTTCTCTGAAGCCACACTGTAGTTGGTAAAGTAACTGGTTGTTGTTAGCATGCTTCATAACACTGCTGACAAGTTTATACTCCATGATCGTGCAGGCTATACATGGCAGTGATATAGGCCTGTAATTAGATGCTTGTGACCTTTTCCCTGTTTTGAAAATAGGAGTGACGTATGCAGCCTTCCAGTCGTCCGGTACTTGCCCTGTCTGATAGGATTTCTTATATATAACAGTTAGTATTGGAGCTATAGTTGGTACCAGTTCCTTAAGAATTTTAGGTCTTATTGCGCCTGGACCAGCCGCTTTGTGGATCTTGAGGTTTAACAACAGGCTTCGAAGTCCTGATTCTGTTATATAAATATCAGGCATAGTTGTATGGGGTGAGTTGAGTGGAAGCAGGCCCTCTTGCACAACTGTTTCAGTAGTAAAAACTGACTGGAACTGTTCATTAAGTATGTTGGCTATCTGGTTTGGTGCAGATACTTCTTGACCATTGACAACAAGTGAGTTTATCCCACTATGTCAGACCGAGAGTGTTTTATTAAAAGTCCAAAACCTCTTGAGACTGAATGATTTTTTCCTTGGTCTTCCATAGGAGTTACAATGCTCTCAACATAACTCCAATAAGCACGCCTCATTTCACTTTGTATTGCTTTCTTTGGTTCTTCGATCTTTGTTGTTGTTTTATGATCATTTGATCCTGCTTTCAAGTATTCTTTTTTCTTCATAGAAAGTTTGTCCCTCTTTCTAATCACTTTCCAAAAATCTGGGGGGTCACCCAAGGCAGGTTGTCCTTTTGTTTACATAGTCTATGAAGGATGTGGTTTTTAATCCCTTTTGAGATCGCCTCCTTGAGTTCCATCCATATTTCATTTGCTGTTGTTGAGTCCTTGTTCCTTTCAATCTTCTCAGCAACTGCAGACAACTCTTCAGAGAAGCTGTCCCATCGAGCTCGTTTATAAATTTGGATCTGCTGAGGTTGCTGCCTGTAACTTATTGGTTTTAAATCAAGCTCAACAAGGGGGCAATCATGATCTAAGATTCTTTGCAATACTGTGACATTTGATTATTGTAGCAGATTTTGCAACTTGGCGTTGTATAGTTGCAAGACGTGTGTCCAGCGGGAATAGACAAGTACTTATCCTGTGACTCGGCTCCCCGTGTGAGTCTCTGTAGCTCAGTGAGTAGAGCATCTGACCGGTAATCAGAGGGTTGCGGGTTCGATTCCCGTCAGTGACTCGGAATTTTTTCTGATCACTCAAACTTGAGAAGCAGTTTCCTTCACTCTATATACAGTGACATTTTCAACACAGCTTGAGTTGTTCGTGATGACCGAATCTAAGGTGTTTTGATTCCTTGTAGGTTGTTCTCTCAACTGAGTGAAGTTTTTATCATCCAGAATATCACCAAACTGGTGGTGTAGAGTTGGATAACTACATGATGTTACAAGTGGTCCTTCCAGTTCCATCCTGGGAAATTAAAATCACCTGCAAAAAGTATCTGATGGTTATCACTTATCATAGAGAGAGATTTTTCCAGCTCAATCAGGTAGTTTTCATCATTCTGGTGAGATCTGTAGAATGCTCCGATGTGCATTGTTTTTTGCCTGCTATTTTAAGTTTGCACCATATGATCTCACAATCTGTTTCAAGCTCTGATTCTCTTGTAGCTATTAGGTTTTTCTTTACGGCAATGATCCCCCCCGCCCCCATCTCTCCTTTCAATCTCGTATCCATCGCTTATAAGTATCTCGGCGGTACCGTGATTTTCTGTTAACCATGTTTCGGTCCCGATTATTATATCTGGCTTTGAGTCTGCAGCTAATTGTGAGAGGGCTTGGTTTTTGGCCGTGATGCTTTGGCAATTAACATCGAGTATTGACAATATACTCTTCTTCGATTTACATTCACGTCGAGGTGATAAAGTATGTTGAGGTGAGCCAACAAAACTAGGCGAGTCACTTGCTCTTGGTGTTGAAACCCAGTCATTGACATTCACAACAGCCGAGTTTGATTTTGGGGATTAAATTAAAGGCCAGAAATGATTTGTGACTTGGATGGCATCCAGAGGCTCGAATAAGGAGCTGAGAAGTTAGGGAGACCGCTGTCTGCACATTCCCAAATACAGGATGAGTTTGCGAGTGCTTCGTAGATCTTTGTGTTCATTTGCATGCACTTGATGTGGAACCAAATGTCGCAATAATCGCACTGTACTCCTCCCTGGTTGTTTCTAACCGCTTTCTGGCAGACTCCACATGGATGATTGAAACTTGTACTTGGGTTCTGCAAAATGTCTCCACAAATAATAAGTAGCCTCATCAGATCAAAGTCTTGTTTCATTTGTAACGCTGAGAGACGTTTCAAGATGGCGAGTCGTCCTGCGTTCCTAACAACCGGTGACCGCTGACCCCTAGAAATAGTGACTATATTCACCTTACTATTTGGAATGAAGTTGTGATCGGCTAACTTCATACCGTCTCTTAACTGCTCATCATTTTAGTTTAAGCTGTTGTGCATCTGAACATCTGAGTTGCGGGATTCGCACAGCTTTGACAAGCAGTTATCGGCCAAGGTTTCAGTTGTGGTTTAGTTTGTAAGCTCGTTTGTATTGCATTGTACTCAGTATGATATCTCTAATAGTCTCTCATTTGTTTAATGAAGTCTTTCATAGTTTCGTGGAAATGGATCGACCCATTCCGAAATAGCTCAAATGCATCTTTTAGTGCAGGGCTACCACAAACCAAATGTTGTGCATTTAAAAGAAATGTGAGCGTTTCAAAGACAAAATCAAGAAAAACTGCTGCCAACGTTTTTGCTAATCCACGAAAATACCTCAAGTTCTGGTCCCTTTTAAACAAACTCTGACCAAAAGTACTTCTCCGATTCCGTGTCACCTTGCGTTCACTTGCTGTTAGTGCGCGAGCCATTTGCACAGCGCTAGAGATCGGGTTTATTCATATTAGGACTATTTCGCAACTTTTCCATTTTCTGTCGACAAACATAGGAAAAAGAAAAACCATCCGTAAAATTTAACTGCGTTGCCACAGGTAACCCAGTAATAAGTACGCGAATTTTTTGTGTAAACCGATAAAAATAAGGACAGGTCGCTTAGTCTAATTCATTTAAAATGGTGGTTGATGACGTCGTACCACCTGACTATAAAGTTACATACTTTTTGTCATGTAAACAACTTCTACTAAGTTTCGTTGTCTAAGGGACGGACCATTAGAAAAGTGAAGGGGTGTGGGTGGGCGAGTTTCTGCCTTGCATACTTTTTTTCGGCCTTCCTATTATACATGGTTTTTCTCATGCTTCAAGAGCTTGTATTGATTTTTTTTCGTAATATATATGTTATCCTTATTTTACATTGCTACTTTTTGTAGGAGGGTTATCAAATGCTGTTTTTTTAGTATAAAGTATCTACATGTGTTAACAACTTACAAGTTCTTTATTCCTATTTAAATAGTATGATGCATTCGATATCATTTTAAGCTGTTATAAATGCATCTTACTTCAACACCATCAAAATCAAGCTAAAAGAATAATAATACTGCCCATTCAAATGGGACTCACTCTTGCTGAGGCGTTATCGTAGTTGGAATAGAAGTTTTCTACCTAACCTTTAGAGAAGGGTGCTATCAACAAACACTAAATGTGATAGTAGAAAACCTGTGGGAGTTGATGGGGTGAGGGAGCTCTGGAGACCCTTTCCCTAGTAGTGTCTCCCCAAGAGGCCATCATAGAAGCACCATCCTGTCTGGCACCGCATCGCACTTTTATAATGACCTCCACTCCAAAAAGTCAAGCCAACAAACTGGTATCTATATAAATATGAAATTGATCATTTAAATGTGGTTTAGCAACACTTACTAAAAACTTACTTCGAGCCCTAAATTGAAGCATTGTGTTACGAGTTTCAGAAGACAGATTGCTTGTTATGTGACTGAACACAGGACTGTTGGTAACACAACAGATAAATTTAATTCACACAAAGCTTATTACAAAACTCTGTGGTTTGTCCACAACACTTGCTGATTTACACGTCCCACTGGACTAATCTTCCGAACTTCACTTGCTTAGTTGAGTGGACTCTTTTTACTTTCTTGTTGCTCCCTTAGCGCTTTCACTCTCTCTGTCTCACATTCAAACTAGCACGTCTTATATACTTTTAGTCAATATTCTACAAAGTTCCTAGAGTATTCATATTTAGAAACTTTACATTATGCGTATGCTATTTTAAGTAATTACATCATCATGTTTTAGAATATTCCAGAATAAGCAGTTCTAATTCTTCTAGAATGTGCTATGGAAAGTTCCTGAATGTTCTTAATGAAAGTAAAGTGTTATAAACTGTCCTAGACAGTTCTAACGATAGTTATAGAAAGTTCTGAAATACATAACGACAATATACAAATTTTTATAACACATTGTCTATACTTTTTTGTATAGTTTGCAACACAAGGATTTTCATGCTGATGCATTAAATATGCAAGTGTTATTCAGAGAACAAGCACTATTAATTTAAATTGTTGATAAAGCCCCGCATAAAAGATGACTATGTATTTTCTCGGAATTACAGAAAACAAAACGATCGGCAGAAGAATCAATCCAACTACTACACTAAGAGAAATGTAAAAAGGGGTATACCTACAATTCAACATGTTCAGAGAGTCAGGAAGCTGCATATAGCATCAGTTAAAATTCCAAGCAAACAGGTCCAAGGGTATAAGAAGAAAAGGGGGAGTAGCTTTAACAATTATCCTCTTGGTACTTGTATGGCATACCAACACAGTAGGCTTGAACAACTTGACTACAGAAAGTCAACAAACACAAAAAACTTAACTAACCATTATATATGTATATAACTAACCTATGTATTTTCAAATTTTGTGTATATTCCCATGTATCCGTTAATTTTGACAGTTGCCTGATGATTGCTTCGCAAGGGGCATGAAACTCTGAGTAGCAATAAATGTCTTCGACCATATAATCCAAGTCTACAAATCTTTATATATATATTTAAAAGTAGAAATCTATGTTTACAATAAGAAAAGTCGCATCAAGTTTTCAGTAGAAGGATCCTGGCACATACAATTTCCTAGGAAGTGGCTTGCTCCAGGAGGGACAACTGGCATACGTTGGCCACAGCATGAAGAGCCTAAGTCTGTAGCAAGCCACTCATCCAGAGAGTGTTGCAGTGACTTGGGGTGTGAACTTGAAACACTATAAAACGAGGAACAAGCTTGGAGTCACTGGCACATATACACATGGTAACAGATGGCAAGATGACGGATGGATTTCATAAATGCATGAAATGCACATATACACATGGTAACAGATGGCAAGATGGACGGATGGATTTCATAAATGCATGAAATGCATACACTGTAAACACAAAAATTCAATTACCTCAAAGCATGAACGATCCTGCTTCACTTTTGTTGGGCAGAACAGAGAAGAGAATGATCTTGTGTAAACTGTTGTAAGTGGATTTTTCTATCTGGATACAAAAAGCTCTTCCTCATTTCCCCATAGATCTATCTGGCCAGGACGGTTAGAGATGAATCACTCATGAAATAGGTTCAGCCACCCCAGCAGGTTCAGCCACTACAGTTTTCTATCGATAAAGTTTTCGCCATCAAACATGTGAACAATTTGCATTAGCGTAGCCGTATATGGCTCTATTGTTGTGCGCATTTGCTGTGCAAAGTTCTTGTGTTCCTTGTTACAATATAAAAAATAATGAGAAAAATATCTATTGGACAGGTGTTGACTAGTGTCATTTGTCCTTGAGGGGAGATGCTGAGAGAACCTCCCCAGGGTGGGACTTGTAAGACGGCTGTCATTGTGGCCACTGTTGTTGACTGGCCTGGAGCAGGGGCACTCTCTATAAATACATGAATGACGTTTGTCTTTATTTTCTTTGCTGGCTCTTGTGAGGAGTAAAAGTGCTTCTTAACCTCTTCGATCTTTAAGGCTTTTGTTAAGCCTTTCCTTGCACAGTCCTTCTTCTTCGTTTTCAAACTAGTCATCAGATACAAATCAACCTGGGATACATATAAATTAGACAACTCATTTTCAATGATCAAGCTTTGCCAGTCAAAGTCATCATATGTTTTGGCTGCAGCCTTTTCATAAGCATTGTTATGTTTATTCACAAATGCTTTGAACTTGGTATTATAGCGGCGATTCAGTTCTTTGATAACTGAATTATTGAGATATTTTCCTGCAAACTTGTTGACAAAGTCATCCACCCTGAGCGCCATCTTATTCAGTGTATCGTTCTAATCAATTACAGGCATATGTAAATCATCACTTTCATCTTCTTCAACTGTCAGCTCTAGACTGCCACAGGAGATTATCAGCTCTTCTAAATTCTTTCTTGGACAGAAATCGTCCAGTTCCCTGAATGTTGTGTCCATTACAGTTTCTCCCGTAACCTGTTCTTCTCCACCAAGTTTCCTGCAGCAATATCTGATGGTTTGGCGTAGTGGAAGTCATCCGATGAATAGTCGGAAACTGGGGCTGGCACGCTTCAAGAGGGTATACCATTTGTCAGATTGTCCTTATTTTCCACATCTTCACGGAAAAAGGATGTCTCACCATTTTCCGTACATCCATTTCTTAATCCCTCAAAACCGTTGTCATATAGGCGGTAGTGCCTGTCAAAGAAGTCCTTCATAAATTTGATGTACGCTTTTCCAGCACACTGTTCAAACAATGAGGCAGAGGATGCACTTGAGCATTTCAGCATATACTACTCATCAAAAAAGTACTTTTTGTGCTCTTCATATGTAGGATTGACTGGTCAAAGTCAAGTTTAGAATAATTTAGTCAGTCTAAGTGTCCTGGGTTCCTGAAAGGTAGGATAGCACTATCGTAGGGATAGTTACCATGGTTACTAAATGGTTTTGTTTAGAGTTATCTCTAGGATAGTGCTATCCTACCTTCCAGGAACCCAGCCCTGGAGGTCAAAGCACAAACTAAAACTATACCTTCCTTTCAGGAAAGGGGTAATTGGGGCGAATCGCCCCAGAAAATTTTGAAATTTAGAGTCTCCAAAACACCGTTTCCTACACTCTCAGACTGAAAATTTTATGTAATCATAAAGGAGTGACTGGGAAACTGTGTATGAATTTTTTTTCTACCCCTCTGATTGTATGTATTTTTTTCAGTTTTTTTTCTCTGTTTTTTCTCTGATTTTTTGCCCACCCCCCTTCACTTTTCTAATGGTCCATCCCTAACGATGTTCCCTCCTCGAGTTATTTATATTTTCAGGCTTGATCACGTCAGGTCACGTGCTTTTGTTTCTAAGCTTAGTAGCTAGCAACACGATAACTAACAACAACGACATAAATTGGGCTCTTGGCTATGTTCACCAAATTGATTGAGTTATAACATTTGGAGCCATCCTTATTACGCTTGGAGCCATTATTACGCTTGAAGCCAGTTATTACGCTTGGGGCCGCTACACCGCCAACGTAACAAAATTAATCGTATCTACGCACCAGTTGCCCCCAATTATGGCCGAAATCTCAAAGAATGAAACAGAATAGACGAGAATTTTGACGATCCTTTATTAAGCAATCCTTTTCAGCCGCCATTAACATTAAACTGATATGCTGAAGTCTCTCTGAACACTCATTTTTCTTCCTGCCAACCGCCGCCCAGGGATCCGAAAAGGACATTAAAAGGTGAAGCTCTGAGAATTTAAAACCTAATTCCTCGGAAATTCGGCAAAATAATTCAGTGGCTGTTGCCACGATCTCATTTAATAAATAATAAATATTGAGCACCGAGCACTTGGTCCAAAACAAATCATTTCTTGAAAGGAGTGGTGCCTCTGCTCAGTTCTTCCGAAACAAGTATATTTTTTGGAGCGGGCACAATTTATTTGTAACGAGAGGTCTTTTTTACATTACTATCTTACGGCAGAACAACTTTCTTTATCAAGAAACACATGAAAGTGTTTTGAAGCTATATCAACGAGAATTTTACAATAGAAAACCGCTTCACACAGCGTGACACCATAAATAAGAACGTTAATATTACTAGCCTCATTTAAGAAACATTAATATTTTTTCCTATTCTAATCAATATTAATTTGATATTTTTGTAGTGTTTTAGTTAATGATTAAAGTAAGCACTATATAAGAAGAAATGATGTAATCATCTATTTAACCACGTGATCTATTTTCCTGTGTATAAATTGTAATAAAGCGTTTAGTGAGATAACAAGTCTCTGTGTTCTGTATAGTAGAAGCGAAACCCACAAAAATTCGACAACTGGCGACGAGGATTCTTACAAGATGGCAGATAGTACCTTTAGAAATATGAACGCCTTCGATGGAGGGAAAGAAAAATGTAGCGAATATAACGAGCGTTTCGAACACTTTTCCTACGCTAATGGCATCAACTCAAAAAATGAGAAGAAACTTGTGTCGGTATTTTTGGCGATCATGGGGAGCACAACCTACAATTTGCTGAGAAACCTGGTGGCCCTAAATAAGCCTGCAGAGCTGGTAGATGTTTTACAGAGGCATTTTGTACTAGCCCCTTTAATAATTGCAGAACGCTTTCATTTTCACAAGCGCGACCAGCTTGAAGGGGAAAGTGTGGCCGGCTACACAGCCGTCCTGAAACAGTACGCGAAGCGACGTGAGTTTGCTGAGTTTCTGGAGCAAACATTGCGCGACAGACTTGTTTATGGATTGAGGAACTGCGCAATTTAAAAGAAACTTTGAACAGAGAAGAAGTTAACTTGACAAGGAGCCGTGGACTTTGCCCAGGCGATGGAATCCGCCAATAAGCAAGCCAATAACTTCAAACATGCACCTTCGTTATCCGTGCAAACAATTCAATCACGTCCGAAATTTGCCAAGGAAACCATAATCAGAGGAATAAAGCTGCACCTAAACCATGCTTTCGTTGCGGTGACAACCACGCACCACAAACATGCAAAGTAAAAAAAAATGACCTGTCACTTTCGCAAGCAAAAAGGACATATCCAACGTGTTTGTAAAAAGAATAAGGAAGCCGCAGGAAATCAACAATTTGCTGGCAAAAGAAAGGGAAAATTAGTGCGGTACGTGTAAAAAGAAGATGACAACAACTCGCCAGTTTCGTTATTCAAGATTGGGATGAGAGTTTCCGTGCCTTCTATTGTAATCCCTCTAACCGTCAACGACACCATGATTTCTATGGAGCTCGACACGGGGACAAGTGTGTCAGTAATAACGCAGGAAACTTGGATGGAAAAGTTATCGTCTGCACCCTTGGAGGAGTCTTCGATGACTTTGAAAACTTACACAGGAGAGAGACTACAAATTAAGGGTCAAGCATCAGTTAATGTGGAGTATTGTTTGTGTCGTACTCGTACGATCAGCAGCTGGACTGTTACATGGAGGAGGTTTTAGAGCGTATTGATGAAGTTCAAGGCATACAGGATTGGATTAAGGCAATAGAGACAATCTTTCCAGGTTCAAATGGTTGTGACCTTACCACAGACATGTACGGTTGGGATTCGGAGGATATGAACAGCAAAAACGGACTGAGACGATTACGGTCTCTTATCAAACAAAAAGAAACAATGCATGCTGTTATTAGTTGGGATGCTGTAAATGACGTTGTAAAACAAAAGAAAAGTATTGCTTGATCCTTGAGGTCGTGTTTCAGAGAAGTATAGCAAGATATGAAAAGAGTCAATGTTAGCTGCACCAATATTTTTTTATTAATAAAACGTTACACATAAAGTCTTTTACGTTTCAATGTATCTTATCCATTTTTAGGGCTTTTTCATTACAGGTTGAAACCTTTTGTCGATTTTCCTGCTCGTAGTTTGTTAGGGTTTGGTCCCGTACCGATAGGTCCAGAGTCTATATAGGATACCCATTGAGGTTTCCTTTTCTTTCGCGGTGGCTGTATCCTCCGTTTCGCAGAAGGAGGTGGAGTAGGAAAAGGAGAATCACCTGTATATATATATCTTTATTTGCACTCAATGCTCTACCTTTTTTACAATTATAATATTTGTAGTTTAGTGCTGGGCAGAGTACAGGGTACATGAAAAAAACAGTGACGGTTATCAAGTCATGTACCATTCAAGATTTAAGTATACATTAATATGCGGGATATATATAAAACGAATATATCAAAATTTATGTGCAGAAAGTTGTGCAATGACAGGTAAAAAACAGGAACTAAGAAAAAAAACATAGGAAGTTGAAACAAAGAAACAAGTAGATAAAAGATAAATTAAGTTTGGCACAAAGTATTAAAGTACAATATTTCTTTCAGGGCGGAGAGTAGTAATCAGTACGAAAAGGTCTTGTCAATAGTTAACAGTGTAACTGATCTTTACTTTCTTTTTAAACGAACTTCTGCTGAGGTGTTTGAAATCATCTGAGATTTTATTCCAGATGAAGGCTCCTTGAAACTTTAAACTAAATTTTCCATAGTTAGTTCTTATTTTGGGTAAAGCCTATGACGACTTCGATGCTAATCGGGTATTGTAATGGTGAATATTTGAGATAGGTTTGAAATAATGTCTAAAACCAGATGGCAATTTATTGCTGTGATAGTCAAATACAAAAACGGCATTGTAAAATTGAAATAGGTCAACAAATTTTAGTATATCAAGTTTCTTGAATACAGGGCTTGATCATGAGTGGTCATTTATTCCAGAAAATGTTATTATTCTGATTGCTTTTTTCTGAAAAGTGATGATTTTCTGTAGATTAG
>JAOBRD020680847.1:0-14774 GCA_027575215.2 Hydrozoanthus sils
TTATAATTTCCAAAGGGCCCAGCCCCCCCCCCCCCAATAATTCATTGCTTCCGCCGCCATAATGAAAGCATCCGTTTTCATGATCAGGCTTCGGCCCGAGCGTAGTGAGTAGCGAGAGTAGCGTTTTCGAAAACCTTCGTTTTTGCCCGTCCTCTTACTAAGACGCTGCACCTTCGTTTTCAAAAAACCTTCACTCTGGAATGTAAATGAAAAAGAATAGCCTATACACAGCAGATTCATTTAAAATTTTTCTCATACAATATCGGTTTCGGCTTACCATTCTAGCCTTCTTCTTCTTCTTTACCTGAAGAAGGCTAGTATGGCTAGCCGAAATATTGCATGAGAAACATTTAAGTTCTGCGTTGTATAGGCTATTCTTTTTCATTTTCATTTCAATTTCGTTAGCCCAATTCGATCACTTCATTGATCCAACGCATACCGGCAGAATTGTTGTCTCGTGGTTACTATTTTTTTGCAAATCACTCTGGAAAGCGTTTTCAAAAACCTCCGTTTTCGGCGACATATATCTTTGTATTTTATCGTATTATTGTTGACTGAAGGGCAAAGACGGATACAAAAGTATACGTTTTCAAAAGAGAGTGTATTAGTGTGGCAGGTGTGGACACGATAGGGCCTAAAACCCACTAAATTGGCACGGACCTGCACTCATTTTTTTGGACCGGAAGCGTGTAATCGAGGCTGGCGCGGTCGCTTGGCCTGTTGCATGTGTTGTGTCTTGCGCGCTGGAATAGAAAAGAGAGAGAACGAGTTTATGTGTAAAGTGAAAAAAAAATTCACGTTTTTGACACCAAACAGACGTAACAAATCTCGTTTCTGGCCGGTTTATGTTCCGTTGTGTTTTATTATTTTTTTAAAACATGATTCGAGAGAGTTTTAGCGTTCAAATGCTCAAAGGTATGGCATTTTCTTTCTACTTTATTCTTGAATTATTAAGTTGTATGGTTATGGAGGTTCATAATTCAAACACAAACCGTTCCCACGAGAAGTTAATGGGAATGGTACCTACAAATGATTTATTTTCGTTACACTGTGTTGTTACTTAGCCACTATTCTTTTAATTTTTCTGATCTGTGTTCTTGTCTCGTCGAATTACCAGCAACAAAATGAACTTTTCAAGTCGAAAGTGAGTTCCACGAGGCGACGGGTTCGCTACGAGTGAACGTTTTCGTCGGAAAGCCGGTGACGAAGGGACTTGTCTCCAAGTGAGTTGGTAATAACATGAGTTCAGAGGAAGAGGAAAATGTAGAAATAATCGAAAATGGCGAGTTAAATGAGACAGACCCGGTTTTCCGCACTGTGGCAGAGGCCGATGTAAGCTTGGATGAAATGATGAGCCTCGCATGTCGACAGGGCAAACAGGACATCGTGGAGTTATTGCTAGAAAGTGGAGCTCATGTGGATTATCGAAACAAAGCTGGTAATACACCGTTACTGGAAGCATGTAGCCAGGGACATGTCGATGTCGCCGGGTATTTACTTGACCATCAAGCTAATATAAACGCCCCTACTGAAACAACTTCGGACAGTGCCTTAACTTGGGCCTGTACTCTTGGCAACGAAGCGATCGTCGAGTTGCTGTTGAGTAAAAACGCGGATGTGGAACATCGCACAAAGGATGGGTGTACGGCTCTGATGTTTGCTGCCCTAGCAGGGCATGTGAAAGTTGCAGCTATGTTACTGGATCATGGGGCTGAAATTAATGTTGAATCAGACAGCAACAAAGACAGTCCCCTGACATTTGCGTGCTGGAAGGGCCACTGTGACGTAGTGGAGTTACTTCTTGAAAGGGCCGCGAACATTGAGCACCGAACAAAGGAGGGGTTCACCCCTCTTATGTTTGCTGCTCTGGGAGGCCACACTGATGTTGCTGCCAAGCTCTTGGAAAGGGGTGCCAAAGTTAATGTACCCAGTGGCAGTAACAATGACATCCCCCTGACCAGTGCATGCTGGAAAGGTCACCATGATGTGGTAAAACTTTTGTTAGAGTACAACTCAAATATTGAACACAGAACAAAGGATGGTTGTACCCCCCTGATGCTTGCCGCAAGGTATAAATTTGTTTTTTCATTATGTTTCTCTACTATGTCAGATACACAGTAAAACTAGTAAAAATTGGTAATAAATTTTATTCATGATGTATAAGATGAAATAGATTCTATTCAAATAGAGGGGGAGGGGTCACAATTGTCAACTATTAAAACTTAACAAATTTTTGAAATGCTCTATACTAAGCTTCTGCAGCCAGACCTCGATATTCAGAGTGACTCCATCAAAGCCAAGTTATTTAGATGGTTATCATAAAATTAATTTGTTTTTGTTTTGCCTCTTTGTTTAGCTGTGTGACATTGGCATTGACTGACAGATTATTGTTACTGCCCTGTTGTTATCATTGTTCTTTTGTTCTACTCCATTTTTATTGTTTGCCTTTATTGAATGTTTTCAACCACAATCTAAGATTGAAGTTTCAACACATTTATATTTGGAACCTGATGATGGTTTATGCCACACTGAAACATAGTTCAGTTTTGTTTTTATTAACTGCTTTTATAGTAAAATGTATAACTACATCTCTTGTTACAACATATCCAAATAGGTTGTTTTATTTTCATTTATTTTACCCGTAACTACAAAAATGGCAGGGTTTACTTATTCAACTTAATAAATACAGGAATAATTTCTGATGAAGTATGTATAATATTTTTCTTAGAATTATCTATCTTATTAAGAATGTGTAAGCTATGGTTTGTTTTGGCCAATGTGTATTTGTACTTGTTAAAAATATCAGTGCATGGCAATATTCAGGTTGATAAGAATTCTGACAGGCATTAATTGAGAAACACTCAAAAAATGAAACACAGAGAAATGGTAAAAAAAATAATGATAAGAGAAAACTTTTGAGTAGAGTTAACTGAGATATTTTTCTTCATTTCCTCTATGTTTTGTGTACTCCTGAAAGTATTTCTTATGTTCTCACGGAAAAATTAACTTGTGTGACAACTGAAGGTATTGATTAGAAAATTACTTTTTTCCAATTATTCTCCACCACAAAATAATACAGTTTTTATCCAAGAAAATGTTTGAAATCATACTATTTTACATTTTTCCTAGTTAGGGAATTTGGGAAATAACTTGATGGGTTGGTCAATTTTTAAAATGGTCTGGGTTTTGTAGGATAAGTCTTTGGGGTGATAATAGGCTTTATGAAAAGTTTATTGTTTGGATATTGTAAACATTCTTTAATTGCAACATAGGTATTGTCACGGGCAGTTTAATTTCTAAAATTGTATAAGATTCTTAAAAGTTTTATCACAACACCACCTTCAACTGGTGTCAAGTCTGAAGTTTCTTTTGATAATCTTCCTCTAAGGAAGTCTCAGGTTTTACATCCAGAATTCATTCAAGACCTTTGCTATTTATAAATATTATATGACAAACATTTTAACTTTGAACCTTGTCTTTGAGTTACCAGAAAATTTATTTTTGAAATTCTATTAAAAGTTTAGACAGACCAGGATATATTTCTATTATTTTGTTTCAAGACATAGAGCCAAGCTTTATCAAAACTTTGTCTAACAAATTGTAGATCACAATTTAGGATCTGTGAAAGGTTATATTGATGTTACTAACCTGGTTATGAATGCATATAAGTGTTTTTTCAGTGTTGTAGCTTAATTTTTTAAATAATATTAGAGGTTTATATATTTTAATAGTTTTCAACATAAGGAGAGGTGTTTATATTTTGAGTAAAAGGGTATAATTTATTTTGTAAGTTGTTTAAGTTAAGTAAGGCAACTTTTTCCTGTTATCAAAAAAGACAATTCCTGGTTTGTGAAGCTTTTTGTTTTTTTTTTATTCTTGCCACTGTGTTTAATGACAGTGCACTCAAGTTAGAGCTTGAAAAATTTAAGTTTAATTTTCCCACTGAACCACAAGTGCTTTTGTATTATTCCTGACGAAAGAGTTTTATGTTTAAATGCCTTTAAAACCATAGAAAACAAATATACGCTGACTTTGAATATTAGTTATGAAAATATAGGACCCGAATAGAGAACAGGGCATTATGTCAGAAGCCCCTGTGGATATAAAGCTTGTTTATTTATTTTATAACATCTCTTATACCCAAGTTTGATTACTCACATTTATCATTTACATTTAAGACATTCATAAGTTAAGAATATTAATAGAGTTAAGTATATAGTTTCAGTTACACTGATTACTAACTGTAAGTTCATCACGAAAGATTACTGGTTTCAAGACTAAATATGAATGTGCTTAGTCAACATGTAGCAAGTGAAATTGTTGTATAAGCTAATGAAATAGGCTTTTTTCAAGTGAAATTGTTGTATAAGCTAATAAAATAGGAACTGAACCAATTTGCACATGTGATTTGCATGCATACTTTTTTGGGTGCAAAATAGGAAGTACTAAGTAAAATTTGTGCTTACCTAGCAGTTTAAGGAAAATGCGACCAACATAAAACACCCAATTTATTTGAGAAACATGTTGCCATTTAATTTTGTGTTTCACGTTTGTGATTAAAAGCACTAGTAACTCAGTTCATGCGTGTGCCTACACGTGTGCGTGCGATCGCACGTGTGAAACAAAAAGGCCTGAGGCAGCATCTTCTCCTCAATTATTTTAAGACCCTGAGTGAAGGTCTGGCACCGGGAAACAACCCAGGCCTCTCGCACAAAAGACTGGCGCCTTACCAACTAGGCTAACCAGGTAGCTGAAATAATGTAATTAATTACTAATATTTGTACCTGCTGTTTACATTCCTGACACTTTCAGAGTGCTAATGTCAGGTTTTCGATTCCTCAAGAAGCATGAAAGAGGTCTATATATATATTACTTTTTAAGAAGTGGTAATTTTTGGTAGTTACTAATAGTAATTAATAATTAGTTTCTTAGTGACAACAATGTTGATGATGATGGGGATGGCCATTATTATTATAGAAATGTCGATTCAAAAGAAAAAAAAAATTATAGAAAAGGTGTAAACTTTTGTGTATATTCAAATAATCACAGATATTTTCTAAAACTGACTCTGAATCATTAATGTCTCAAGAATCATATTTCAATTAAATATGTTTTTGAAAGCCTTGAATACTAAAAATAATATTATGGTTTTGAATGGTAAAATATTGTTTACTGGTCTTATTAAGTTTCTTTAAGACAAATATTAACATTAATTCAGCTGACCATAATTATTTTTTAATATTTTTTGACAGTTTTCCTGATATAACAATTATACCTAGCTGTTGAATTATGGTTGTTCTGTGAAAGGCAACTATGTTTCATCTGATTTTGTACACATTCCTTCAGTTAATTCAGTTTCTCATCAAAACAGTTTTTATGTCAGATCTGCTAGAACTTGGAACAGTCTCCCTGCCTACATAACCATCTGTACCTCTGTGTCGCAATTGAAATCTACTCAACAAAATTTTTACTTTTACCTAACTGCCAATATTTATGATTTGGACATGTGCCAATACTTTAAAATGTCTGTAAAATGTCATAGAGATCAACCTATTGAAACTATCAAGGAAACTCCTGTTGCTAAATAACTACTTATTGCATGCCCCTACTTTCTATTTAGTGTTTTTCAATATTATTACTATTATAGTTGTGTAGTTTTGTATATATTGCCATTTACTATTAGATCTGCTTTTGTTTTTATTTGTATATTAGTAGTTTTTTATGGGAACCCGTTATTGAAGCTGTGCTCTGTCAGTTAACCCCTGCCCCTTTAGGAAGATTTTGTAATTAAAAAAAAGAGAAAGAAATATTACAAGTTGTAGTGTTATTGTCCTATGATTAAGTTTCAAAGCCTGCATATGAGTTGAACCAGCAGCAGCTAGGTCTTTTCTGAGTCACCTGCATTTCCCCTGAATTTGTACTACACACAATATTTAGTTTGTTTATTATTCTTTGTTTAATTCTTATTCTGTAAGTGACCTCACAATATTTACTTTTCTACACCCATGTGTTGAAACTGTAATGAATCTTGTAGTCTTTTCTATAAACAGTGTAGAAAAGTGTATATTAAGTGAAGGATGGTCAAATGATAGCCATTAGCAACACTGGTTGTAAAATGGTCCTAATTTTTCCCTAAATTTTTTGGCCACAAAAAGATAAGCAGGTGTTACATGTCCCAGGGGTTTTATTAAGGGCTGGGTATTGGGCAAGTTGACTAACTTTAAAGACATGTAGTATTATGTGATGAATAAATTATCATCGCCATGAGATGATGGGAAAAGCTGACATTTCGAGCGTTAGCCCTTCGTCTGAGCATCTAAAAAATCTTAGAAAATGCTCAGCTTTTGACATCATCTCACAGCGATGATAATTTATTTATCACATAATACTACAAGTTTATATTACTCACCAATGCATTCAATAGTTTTTTTTTTAAACTATAAAATTATATCCAAGTCTAACTGTAAAGACAACTCTACATTTAAATCAAGAGAACAAAATAAACTTGATAAACTTTGCCCAGAATCTGAATCTAAATGCCAGTCTACTCCAGACCTTGATGAAACCCCAGATGCCTGAAAAAAATTTGCAGTAAGCTTGCACAAGAATATTTTATTTAAAAACAATATTACAATTGTTTTATAACTCACCTGTTTTGAAATGGTTAAAATCAAGGTAAAGTTCAATAAAATATTTTCTAAATGTTTTCCAACAATTATGTTCATCTTCAGGGTATAACTGGTAAAGAGTCTCTTTCACTGGGAACTCATCACAATCATTTGACCTTGCTATGTTCCTTAAGAACATTGGAATTACATAATAAACCCTGTCGAAGTGACTCTTTGCCAGTTATATCCTGAAGATGAAGATAATAATTGTTTGAAAATGGATGGAAACTACTTTATTGAGTTTTACCTTGATTTTAATCAATATTACAATTGTACTGAACAAATGCTGGTGTGTTTGTTCGTAGGGAAGGCCATTACAGTGTTGCCAAGTTGATTCTTGATAGTAAGGCAGAAGTCAATGTACCATCAGGAAGTGAGAACAATATCCCCTTGACTCTGGCTTGTTGGAAAGGTAATAGTAACTTGTTTATTTGCTTACTGATGGCTAATTGGATTATCTTATATTGTTTACAATGATTATTTAGCATTACAAACTAATTTTAAAATTCATAACTTACTTTCAGGTGCCAAATAAATGCTTTGTGACACTGAATTTTATTAGTTATTTGGTTTTTTCTTCACCCCTGAGGGCTTATTAGGACCCCCCACTTGCCTGGGTGGGGTATATTGGGAGAAAATGAATAGAGATGCTTATCGACATTGGGAAAGGTGAAGAAATGCCCTAAAAAATACATGAAAATGGCAGGAAAATTTTCAACCCTAAAATCACCTCATAGCATTGATTTTAAAAGAAGACAGAAAAAACTTGATTGTTTGATTTGGTTTTGCACCCCTAATAATAAATTTTTTCTAGAATCACCTTTATTTTCTTTTAGAAAATAAGCCTGGGATAACATGCGCTCTGATTGGTTATAGCTCTGCTTGTTATAACTGAATAGAAACCATGGTATGATGTCACATAACACAAGAAAACAGTTAAATGAATTTTTTCTATGTGGACTGGAGAAGTTATTTTCTAGAAGGAATAAAACAGTCTCGCTTGTGTTTATAGACAAAGATAGAAAATGCTATGATGTAGCAGACACTCGAAAAGTGGAGAGAAAACTCGGCTTCACCTTGTTTTCTTCTCAACACTTTTCTTGTGTTCTGCTGTGTCATAGCGAGTTCTTTTTTTTGTCTAGAAACATGTGCAAGACTGTTATATTTCCATATTAAAACCCCTAAGAAACACCAAATTACCATTTTTAAACCCTAAAGAATTAACATGAGATCCCCTATCATACCAGTAAAAGGAGTTCCCCCCCCCTCCCCTGGGGCCATTAATTTTATAAAGTCGTAAGAAAATCCAGTAATCTCCCAGCATAAATCTCCTTCACACTCTCAATTTCCTTCACTAGCCTCCTACTCAAGCCTGATGATCTAGGCTCAAGACAGACTGAACTATACATACATGCACATATGAATGCACAAATGTTACATAAAAAAACAGTCCAATCCTTGACTCATGGCCTTAATCTTTCAACCTTTATAAAGTTTTAAATAATATAGCTAATTTTTGATGGAGGGGAAACCAGAGTACCCGGGGAGAAAATCTCCAGTGTTGGAGAGGGAACACAAACCTAGCTAACATACTCCCTCAGACAAAAATTAAATCCTGGTGGCATTGATGAGAGGTGAGCACTCTACCACTATGCCACCCTGATGCTCTGGCCCATCACCCAGAGCTCAGGAAATGTTGTTCAAATTGATTTGGAAATTAGGCCTATGATTTGTAATTGGAAGTTCATAAAATGGCATAACCACAGTCAGTAGTGCAGGCAGTAAAGAATTTTTTTTTATGTTTTGTCTTGGTTTTACATAGTCACTCTAGTTTAATGTGATTTTTGTGTTACAGTATGCATAATATTGTCTGTTTTGTTTTCATGTTGTTATAACTTAAAAATGCACGTTAAGTTCTTTTAATCGTGCCATGTGTATACAGGTCACACTCGAGTTGTGGAGCTTCTGTTGGATCACAAGTCAAATATCGAACACCGTAACAAAGCAGGTTGCACTCCTCTTATGCTAGCTGCAAGGTAAACCTACATAAGAAGCTAAAACTATGAAGGGGTAATACTTATAACTTTGACAATGCATACCATCCTTCCACGGTAATAATTTTATCAAAGTGGATAAACTTTTGCATCTTCTGTTAATTCACCATATGGATATATTGAGCCTAGCTTAAGAAGTGCACTCCTTTACAAGACAAATCTATCTTTTAAAGGTGCCGTAAGGCTACAAAATTAAATAATAAATCTTAGTCTCAATTTGTGGAACTCCAGTCGAGGGAATGTACCAACTTATTTGTTAATGTTATCCAGGGAAGGTCATATTGATACAACAAAACTGTTACTGAGTCGTGGTGCTGAAATAAACAAGCCTTCAGGAAGTAATGATGACACTCCACTTACCTTGGCCTGCTGGAAAGGTTAGCTGTTTTCAAACTCCATCCACCTACTTACTAGGTTCTAAGAAATTAAAAACTCTTAGTATTAATGTTAACTAGAAAAACTTGTAAATGTGGATAAATTTCTGATAATTTATCTGCATTAGTTTTTAAGAGTGTTTATGCGAACCATAAACAGAAGTATTGTGATTGGGTTCTGTATCAGTCACTCATGGGCCAACGGTCCTTGGAGTGAAACTCCAAATAAGAAACACAGACAACATGCACATTGAGCGCCAGGGGAAAACTCAAAATCTATATTTCCAACAACTAAAAACAATGATATAAACAAGCAGAAATAAATAACGTTTTTTCAGGGTAACATTGAATGAACTTTCAGGCCTGTTGCTGATATTTTATTACCTTTAAGTGTTCTAGTATAGCAGTGTTCTAGATTTAGGATTATAAACTGAGTTGTTTACAACAAACATAATGTTTGTACAGAGTGGATGCAGTATTATATCTTATTCTCTATCAAATTTTAGATTTGCAACAAATACAAACAATGATATAAACAAGCAGGAATAAATTACATTTTTACATGGTAACATTGAAAATAGATATGACTGTGCCCCATAATTCTAGTTAATAGCTTGGTAATAAAATATGTTTATTATGCTCCCCTCTCCAAATTTGCTTATAACATTGGCTTTAAATTAATGTATAATGATTTTTTTTACATTTGGCTGTCCAGTATTCTCTCTCAATCACTGTTTAACAAGACAATAGTTTATAATGTCTAATCCTGCCATAATGCAAGCCAAAACTTGCCACCTATAGAGGGCCAGTGGTCCAAAAAATGAATGCTAGCTACTAAATTTTTAGAATTTGTAGCCAACTGGCTGCTAAAAGAGTTATTGTTTTTGATAAAATAATAAGCGATGTGACGTAAGTTTAAAGCTTATCTGCTTTATTAGGTAAACAAATCCAAAAGCAAATGCAATTATTCTTGCTCACACAGCTACAGATGCAGACTTGTAGTATGATTGAACATTGAAAATATTTATATGGCTAAGTACTAAAACTTGTGCTCAAACTTCCAAATTTTTTGCCTGTAATTACCAGCTGGCTTCTATGAAAAAAGGCTAATTGTGAGCCCTGTAACACCTTTTCTGAGTTTCAACAAGAATCCATCAAGTTTGGAAACAAAAACGAAGGTTAGAAATTTAAGCTTGGGTAGATGCTAAACTGCCTTGAACAACTGGGCCCTGGTTAATATAGAATCTAGTGCTTGGTAGGTTTTAGATATTGGGTCAATGTTGATTTTTCTGCAGAGACCATGTTGTGTAAAACCATTATTAATTAATAATGGTTTTACAATAATTTTATTAATTAATAGTTTTATTAATTAATAATGATTTTACACAACATGGTCTCTGCAGAAAAATCAACATTGACCCAATATCTAAAACCTGTCAAGCACTAGATTCTATATTAACCAGGGCCCAGTTGTTCAAGGCAGATTAGCACCTATCCAAGCTTAAATTTCTAACCTTCATTCTTGTTTCCAAACTTGCAGGCTTGATTTGGGCTTTAATTTTGGAATTGACAATTTTTTTCCCAAAGAAAACCTAAAAACAGTATTTCATTAAAACTATAAATCTTTCCTTAGAGAAGAAATTACTGCTTGGATTTTGGCTTAACCCAGGATTAAAGTTAACTGGCTTTTGAACAACTGGGCCCTACACTCTAAAGTCTTTTCTTGTCATGGTAGTACCTGCTATTATCACCATTGTAAACTCGTCACTAGCTACTAGAGATTTCTGAAAAGCTTTCAAAGAAGGTTACATTCTACCCATTCTAAAAACAGTGTTTTAGATTACAACAATTTTGGTGACTACCATCTAATCACAAATCTCCTCTTTTTTGTCAATGATCCTGAAATTGGTTGTTACTTGTGAGACCTGCAAAGAAAGCCCTCTAGATGTTTAACAGAGCTTGTACAGTACTTAGCATTCTCATTTTGTTTTATGCAGGCCACAAGGAAGTTGTTGAACTTCTGCTGAGGCACAGTTCAAAAGTTGATCACCAGACCAAGACAGGATGTACACCCTTAATGGAGGCCACAAGGTGTGTTCTATAAATACTCGCAAATCTGTGTCTACTTGATGGATACAACCTCAACTATTGAATGGATACAATTGAAATGTTTTCAGTTGTAGAAAAGTCTTTATTCCTCAGGAAAAAAGTTTGGGTTTCTTACGAAAATTAAATCCAGGATGTTTTCAGATATTTTTTTTTCATTTTGTAAACATTCCTAGTCAATTTTGCCTCTTTCCACCTCACCACCGCTATGTTGAATCCTCCAGAAAGAAGACAGGATTTGGTATACAAGGTAGCAGTGTGTTCAACCTTGGTCAAGTTTTTTTTCTGATCATGGTTAGATAGATCTTAACAATGTTTTTTGTAATAAACCAATACAATATAACATTGCCAGCTACATACAGCTTGTTCTTTTTGTGTGGAGTAGAGAAAGTGTACAAAACTGTCTGGAAATGTTGTAATTGTTGTTGTAACAAAAAACAAAAAACCCACACGTTTTGGCTCTTTTTGGAAGCCAAGGAGCATCACTGGCAAGTCATATTGATCATCACTATGATTACAGTAGCTCCTGCTGTGATTGGCCAACATATCTTTCCTTTTGTTACATTACATTACACTTCATTACTTTGCAATCAAGAATTTTTCTTCCATCACCAGATTCATTTATGTACATGCATAACCTTTTGCCTCATCAGCCTTGGGTCTTCCCCTTAGCTGATTTGTTGGCAGTTATATTTTTTTGTTATCATTATATATTCACTATCATGTGTTCTTTTACATTAGTTTGTCACAGTTTGGTGATTTGGTTGTTGTTAACAGCCTCGGATGTTCAGTTCTCTCCTGATGACGATATTTGCTTTTCTTAGTGAGCAGTTATCAAGCTTGTCCACCAATAACATTATTTTCACTATTATTGTTTTATTGCTGTTGGTAATTAAGGGTTTTTTTTTCGCCTTCAACAGAGAGGGGCATGTTCCTGTTGCTGAGAAGCTCATTGTTCATGGAGCTGATGTAGAGTTACCAGATAACTATGGCCAAAGTCCACTATTCATGGCCTGTTGGAAAGGTTTGATTTCAACTTAAATCATTTGTCTCAGAATAGAAGTGAAACCTCTTATGTATCTCAAGAAGAACATTTATGAAATTGTTATATTTATTTTATTACTGTTTTGACTTTAAGTGTAAGTTTGTTATTCTTCAGGTCATCGAGATGTTGCAGAGTTGTTACTTGAAAACAGTGCCAACAGAGATTGTCGCACAAAAACTGGCATCACTCCCCTGTTTCAGGTTTGTGCTGAGAGTATGGCTCATGCCTGTTTTAAGTGTTTTTTATTGTTTAATTATTACAACTTGATTATTGTAATTTCTTTAGTAAGCTCCATTTCTCAAATTAGTCCTCCCTCTCTATTAAGTCCCCCCCCCCAATTTGAAGCAAGAAATGTTTTAAGTTCCCCCCTCCTTATAGTTTAGAAGCTAGTACTTCATGGGCAAAGAATTGACCATTTTTGTTTTTGAACTGTTAGTTAATCTTAATGCAAAATAGTTTAGTTGGTTTTCAAGACAGTTTCGTTCAGTATTGTGAGACATTGACAACTAGAAATTGAAAATTGCTGTTCTTTAAGTGTGTATGTGGAAGATCGATGAAGGAAAAAATTGTGGCATCACACGGGAAAATGGACAAAAACGGTTTACCCGTTAAGCCGTTAAAGCATTCAGGACCTGTTCAGCAACTGTTAAAACGGTTTGGGAAAGTGTTAAAGGCAATAAAAAAACTATTAAGATTTTTTCACTAGTTGTTAAAAGCATTAGAGAAACCGTTTGACGCTTCAGTTTAGGTTGTTAAAAATTTTAGAAAAATCCGTTCAAATTTTGAGCCGAAACCGTTAAGTCATGTTAGGAGAAGCCGTTTGATTGAGACCGAAGCCGTTTAATATGTTGAACAAGTCATTTCGAGAAATGACTTTGTATACTGGCATGATTCGGGCATGATTTTTGCAAGTTATCAGATAAGTTCAGCTACATTATCAGAAGCGGCTAGCTCTTGAGCTAAATTGTGATACAACTACAATTAAGCTTATTGTTTGTAACTTGGTGGATTGAATTCAAACTAGAAATAGAATATCTTGTACTGCAGTTTCCATGTTTATTGGCTGCAAAACATTGTTAAGAATTTTAGTGAGCTGAAGATTCTAAAAGAAAATTCAATTCCCCCGCAACTCACTAACCGTCCTGCTTTACCGCCAAGTCAATCGTTTCTTAACATTGACTATAGATGCCTATAGGCATTCACTCACTTTTAAAAACATCTAAATACAAAGTTTCTAACCAAAAAGTGGTTCAAATCACATTAAATGATAACTAATAACCTACCTGTGAAAACTAGTTTACAAAGAACATGCTCTGAAACTTACAACCCTTTTCCACTTGAATTGCTGTGGTATGCACAAGTGTCGTGTCAAAAAAGCTTTGCTGTTTTCACCGACTAGTTTTAAAATTCAAAACTTCATCGACAAACAACTAGTTTTAAAGTTTCAAATTTCAATCCAGAGCACGTTCATATGACAGTTTTTAACCATGGTTAGCTGTGTATATATGGTGGGTTCACTCGCGAGGAGGGTCTATGAAATTATAATTGCATCCTCGGATTTTCATGACTTCAAAAATGCTGCTGTTTGTTTGAATTTATTATTCACACTTATAAGTTTATGCTAGAACTTCAATGAACTCAAGCTCTGACTAGTACAGCAAAGTATTTTCCATTAGTAGTTCAGTCGATTGTAAACGCTTGAACAATATGCCTTACCTATAGAAACAAGTTAAAAAATCTGCTTGTGCGTGACTGCATACCGTCGAGAAAAACACTATTGCTACGTACTAGTTTAAGTGGTACACAAAACTGATGCCCGAAAAGTAGTTCAGCACCAATAGTATGTCATAATACCAGAGTAACTAAGATTTTTATTTGTGCTGACCATGTCTTAAATGCTATTTTAGTTTTGGAAGCAATTGGCATTTGGTTCTTTTTTTCAGGTTGCCTGCATTATACTACTTGAAACATGCTCATCGAATGACCTTGACAGCTCTCGTTTGAGTATTTGTTAAATCAGTACATTATTAAAATTCGCAGTTTCTATTTTGAATTTATTCATAAAAAAAATGATAGAACCATGAATTTTACTCCTGGGCTAAAAATATGAGTACAAGCCATTAAGTCAAGCGTTTAATAGTTGCAATTTAACATCTTCACGGTTAAATTGGCTGTTTGACCAGCCGCTAAGCAACCCGTTAAAGTTTTCAGAAAAAATCAGGGCAATCCGTTAAAAGGATTTTGCAAGCTGTTAAATTTTTTTACCTACCCGTTAAAAGTGTTAAGGAAAGTATTTAAATGGTTTGAAAAACCGTTCACAACCCGTTAACTAACCGTTAAATTTTGGCCCTTAAGCAGAAAGCCGTTTTTGTCTATTTTCCCGTGTGATGCCATGATTAGAGAGTCATGCCAATGATGTTTTGTTGAGTTTAAGCCTCCTCTCTCAAATAAGCCCTGTCCCTCTCTAATAAGATTTCCCACCCCCCCCCGGTTGAAACACGGTGTTTTCAGTAGGCCTATTACTTTT
>JAOBRD020680952.1:0-14774 GCA_027575215.2 Hydrozoanthus sils
TTGTGAGAAACTACACTATACTTCTGGTGGCTGTAGTATTTCAAAGTGGTTATGTCATCTATTGTGGTAATGAAGTCATTCATCGTCCTTGCAATGTCCTTGCAACTCCACTTGAGGCTAAAATATGTGTAATTTCACTTAAACTTTTAATGACAAAAATGTCATTACTTATCATTCATGTAAAGCATGAAAACCACCAGTTTTTTTCGAGGAAACGTTTATTTTGTCCAACCGGCAAACTTAACTTTTATTTGTCTGCACAAGATGACAAATCGTTTGATTCCGATGTACGCTGGAATGAAAACAGAACACTGCTGAACAAAATAATAAACGTTTGTACAAACGATTTAGCCATTTCCGCGAAAGGCAGGATGTTAGAAGACGAGCCGGAAGGGTCATTTTGGTATGTTTTGTTTGTGTGCTCATCCGACCATAACCATACGTGAACACCTAAACTACTAGATCGTTTGACAGAAGTAAGAAAAACATTCCACGGTAAAATGATAATTTCTATAGGCTTTTTACATTCATTTCAGGGACTGCTTCATACCGTTCTTACTTTGGAGTGATATTTTCTTGTCACGGGAGCAACCTTAGCCTTGTACAGGGGCATTCGCGACAAAAATCCCGATTAGCACTGAAGTCTGAACGCGTTGTTTACTCGAACTGAAAAGTCTAGTAGAAAAAGGCAAGTATTAGAGACTCTAGAATAGTTCCACCCGATACCGATGACCAACAAAAATCCAGCAAACAATCTACTCTCTAGGTCTGATCGGGCGGTCAATCGGATGCACATTATGCAAACAAATAAATTAATTACCAAAATGTCCCGCCAAAATGTCACTTGCTCCTCTCAGTTTATTCATTTCTTCCGGTTCTGTGGTCCTGCGAACTAAAACCTCCGCTTTATTCTTAAGTTTCTTCGTTCGCGAAGAAGTTCAAATTTTCAGTTGGAACTACTGTACGCAACAAAATTTGGAGATCGTTCGTCAAAAGTTACACGAAATCCTTTGCAATATGTTCTTGTTTGACAATAATATATTAAGCCTGCTGTTTCAACTTGTCACTGAACGTATGCGTTTTGTACGTAAAATCGCGGGCAAAGAATCAATCTTTAACGACAAAATCTGAACATGTAAAACACTTCTTATTCACAGCTTGAAATATTTTCGATGACGCACGTATTTATATTTTTGTGGCCATGTATGGAGTTTTTCCCCATATTTTGGTGAATCGAACTAACAGTGGAGTGAGTGAGTGACGAAATCGCCCCCTTACGATATGTCATCCATTGCACATGCGTGCAAAAAAAGGAACAGGTAAAAGTAGCAAAAAGGAATACAAATTTAACCATCCATCCATCAGTCTATCATTAGTCCAGTACGCTCGCATCCCCCCAACACCACCAACTGTTTGAAAAAGCAATATTATCCTTATCGTTTTTCAATTGATTTCGAAGTTCAAAAGTTTGAATGATATCCAGGTTTTGCCTGCCCGTTTTGCATTCCAGTCTCAGAAAACCTAACTTTAAAAATTTTTTTCGGTGGAGCTTGCCCCAGATTCCCCTGAGCCTCGCGCCTTCTGCGCTCGTTCGGTCCGTCCCTTCGATCGCATCCTTGCTGCAGTGCTCTGTTGATGTTGTGGTATAACCTTATCTGAATTGCCGCTTTGAACCGACGTGCACACCAATGTTGGTCACGATCGATTCTTTTGATTCCTTTCCAGTCTTGACAATGACCGGTTTTGATTGCATGATCAGCCACTGCGGGGGTTTCGGAATTTGCTGTGGCAAGTTTCAATTTTTGTTGATATCTCCATCAACAAACATCCAACTTATTTTCGTGACCCCCACTACCAACACCTCATTATCATAAGTCTGATTCCATTTTTAATATAGAAATACAAAACGAGCTCGCGCGCTCTGTTCAGTGACAGAAACACACGTGAAATTTTTAGTTCACGAAATAAGTGCTCAGAGTAGAACAAGCCGCAGGCGAGTTTTTCTTGCACTTCTTGAGTAAACTAAAAAGTTCACGAGTGTTTCTATCATTGAACAGAGCAAGCAAGCGAGTTTTATCGTTCTTTTATGAAATAAGCAACAAATACAGCCGATAAATCCCCGCGACGACGTAAGCAGACGCACCCTGTTCTCATTAAGAGTGCGTCACCACAGCCAATCAGAACGCGCGTTATATCTTTTATTTTATAATGCATCTTTAAAAACATTTGACTCAGGCGTTGATTTACAAATTCGCTTTGGAAGGTAAACCTTGAGTTTCTTCAAAGGAGCCTCTAGGAAAAGAAACTCTGATGAGTTTTTAGTTTTGAAAATTCCGTAAGAAGCACATGCAACTTTAGGCTTTTAAATATTTCAACTTCGCTATAGAGTGCTGGGGGGGCTAGCCTTCGCCTAGCGGCTGTTAGCGGCTTGCACGATATACGTTTGCTCTCTCCCCTAAAATAACAGCCGCTGCCGCGGCAAGCCTGGGACTCTACCAGATAATCTGCATGGACATTTATATTTGTGGTGTCTTGTGCAACTGGGCCTTCTTATTAATCTATTTAATAATGACTATGATGTTTAAGTTGGCAACTATGAATTTTTTCAATTTGGTCTAATTTTGAGAAATTTATCGACATAACATAACATAACATAACATAACATAACGTAACATAACATAACTTAACTTAACGTAACTTAACGTAACTTAACATAACATAACATAACATAACATAACATAACATATCATAACATAACATAACACAACATAACATTTTATTTCACATTCGTTTTACATTTATATAGTATGGTTTTCTAAATTACAGAAGACTAGAGTTCGTTACAATTGACTATTATCGTTTTTTCTTTTGTAATTAGTGTATTTTTGAATGCCTAGACGCTAAAGTAACTGAGGGTTTTCGTGTTAGCCACTAGTCATTTTTTGTTACATTCTGTAGAGCCAGTAATAGAATGAATGTGTAATGATAGGGAAAAAACGTGTAATACAGAAGCATAATATTTATAACTTGATAAAGGTATATATTAATAATTATCTAGTTGTAATATAATTAAAGTATAGTTTGTTGTAGTTCCAAATAAATCATCAATGGAATTATATTGTCAAAGGCGTTTTTGTTCTATCAACAAAATTACCTTAATTTTCTTTTTGAATAGAGAAGGGTTTTAATATCTTTCAGTTTAGTTGGAATATCTCTCCTCAAATCAGGTGCTATGTCTATATAGGTGTTGGAATATCTTTCTGCAAATCAGGTGCTATGTCACTAATAGTTATTCCAGTCGGACACGGAGTTTTATTGAAACAGTATACGACTCTTGGACACTGGACACTTCGTACTAAGAAAGCCAGTACGTTAACCTCTTCAGCGCTTTCACGAGATACCGTGGTTCAGAACCTACTTACAAATTTGGGTTCCCTGTGAATGGAAATCTTCAGAAAATTTGGTCAGCGGCTACTGCCATTGGATACCAAGATGGCGCACAAATGTTAAGTTGAACTACAAAATTTGTTACATGCTTTCCAGACGTTAGCAAAGAATGCGATTACTAAAGCCAGCGTGGGTGTCGCACGACGGTGAGTTGTGCTTTTTTTCTAGCTGTAGGTTAGCTGTTGGAAATCAAATGGAATAATTGATTTTTATTTGTTAATGCACATGCATCCATGTGCATTTTAGTTCTATAGAGTACTCTGTATTCCATCTATCATAGTTCGTCTCCATTTAAAGACTTTAATTCGCCGCTGAATGGCTACCCTAGCAATCACTGTTAGCTAACTTAGGGAAACTTTAAGTGTTTAGCATGCATGTGTAACACATGTTGCAGAAACATGTCGGAACCAAACAACGATCTGCTTTTCCAAACCAACGAAGCGTTTACATGTGACACTGACAGATATATAGCGACTGTGTGAGTCGAATAGTCGTCGCAGATGTTCATGTATAAAATTAAAAACAAAATATCAAGGTCTTAAGTTAATAAACTGCTTCGATCATGATTTTGGATAGAGTTGATATGCAATATGTTTTCTTACTTGCATTTTCTACTCTGTACATGTTCCCGAAGTAGACAATCACGAGACAAAGGGGATCCGCGTTTTGATTGTTCCAGAATAAAAAAAGTTGTCCCAACATTAAAGTTGTCAGTTTCATGTAGATGAAGTAGCTCATACTCCATTCTATTTGAGTTAGTTAAGACTACTGTACAGTTATTTTGCCAATTGCTTAATAGGCCATTTGCATTATGGCGTCATTGTACTACAACTACCAAAATCCTTTTCAGTTTTCTTTTGATATTCAGATGCACAAACTCCTCTGTGAATTTTTAAACAATAAGCTTAATTTCTTGAACAAAAGAGATGTTGCAGTGGTTTCTGGTAACTGTAGTAAAATACGCAATAGTGAAAATGGCCTATTGTCAGCTGCTGTAATCAAACTGAATGGTAATTATTTGAACAAAATAATGTGATACTTGTTGACAAAGGCAATTTTCTCCAGTTAATTAAGACTACAGTTGTTTGCCAAGGATTTAATTACTTGGATAAGTACAGTAATTAATTGTAGTTGGCCACAGCCAAATTTTTGTTATGACAAACAGACATGGGTAATTTTGTTCAGTCTCACACTTAGTTCACAAATTCATGACTTTCCATTATGCCATTCAATGATTATTAGCAAGATGTGTCTATTACCCCCTGTTATGTACCTATGCCAGTTGTTGTTGGTGCTGTGTGTCTGTATCATTCAGTTACTGAAGTTACTGTACTTGCTCATGTTTAGGTCAAGCTTTCGAGTTGTGAAAACTGGCCATAAAAATGACCTTGACTTATACTTTGATCATAGCAACTAACTAAAATACAAACTTTTATAAAAGTATTGATTTTGAACCTAAAAATGAGGCTTGACTTATACATATTGCATACAAGCAAATACAGTATTGGTGTTATTTTCCCAAATCACCCAGATACTGAAGTCATCAGTCAGAGTATCTGTATTCAAGTATGTTTACCATATTTCCTGGGCCCAGTTGTACAAAGCCTGGATAAGCTATCTGCTGGATAAGTGCTTTCTATTTTCAGCAGTAAAACTATAGTAAAAGTTTGACACCATTTTACCCATTACTTTAGAAGTCTACCACTCACTTAACAACCGAAGATATAGAAATGAACAAAGATTCAAACAATCTTTGATTTATTAGTGACAAGAATCAGTTTTCCATCCAGCGGATAGCTTATCCGAGCTTCATACAACTGAGCCCTGGTGTATCAGTCAAACCAGTGTTCAGGTTGACTTCTATTTTTTAGGGTTAGAATTGACATTTGTAAGTTCTGGTGTACAATATGAATGGACCCCTGAAATTGCACTTGTTGGAGACCTTAAAAATCATAAAAGCCAGCAAGATCATTGTAAACAAACAAATGAACAACGAAATAAAAAAATATTAGCCATGTTGTTCCTTGACAGTGAATTGATTGCTTGAAGCGTGATCTTCATGTAATTTGTTTACACTGAATCAAAATAAGTAGGAAAACTAATAACACTCAGAGTAATTATTTTTTATCTTATTTTAAAGTGCATATCATCCTTCGTTTGAAACAATTTTGACATAAACAAGAAAGCTTAACAAAATGGTCCAGCAAAAAAGTATTTGTCTTTTGACAGATCCAGAAATTTTACATAATTTTGAATATTAATCAAATGTTACAAAAAGTGTCTGAGGCATTCAGGACCTGGGGGGAGTCAACAGATGTGACATTGCATTTAAGGCTTGTTTTTTTTTGAGCTATCATGTCTGATTCTGCACATTTAAATCCCTTATTCAAATAATGCTACTTGCCCATCATAACCGCCATCTTGATTTTTCTCACATTGCTTGACACATAAGTCATCATTAGTAAAGACACAGTAGGCTAAGGCAATGTTAATAAGTTTATTGCCCAAGTATGTTTGCCTATTATTGGTGCAGTGGTAAGATCTTTGTCTCCCAATCCCAAGATCCCTGGTTCAATTCCTGCCCTGGTCAAGGGTTGAATATTATTTTGGGCAACCCTCTTCAGGACTGCTAAAGGCCTCTCAGCTTTCCATCCATCTGGGGTCGGTAAAATGAGTACCAACATACGTGGACCGCTTTGAAGCAACTCAGTGCCAGTTGTACCTATATATGATTCCGGTCAGTTGGGGGTAAACTGATCATTGTGAAGCACCTTTGAGCATTCAAATGGAAAAAGTGCTATATAAATTAATGTACTACTTTGCTTTCCAGCCAAAAAATCACATTTTTTCATGCCTGTACTTTTGTCAGGTTTTACCCAATAGACATGATGCTGGTGTCAAATAAAAGCTTGGAATGAGTCTTTTTTGTCAAAAATGTTTCAAAATAGGAGTGATACTGTATGCACTTTAAGAAAAACCAGACACAATTCAAAACTATGAAAGTGTTAACTAAATTATGTATAAGTTGAGGTTAATTGAGGGCCAGTTTTTGAGCCTTAAAGTCTCGACTTCTACCAAGGAAAATAGGGTATTTACAAGTTTAACAATTAGATCTATTAGATAGTTATTTTCATTGTTGTTTCACTTTGCCTTGTGCTGCTCAAACACTTTTCTTATGCTCTCCATACTTCCCTGTGCATCCATGACATGTTAGACAATCAATTTAAGCATTTTTCTATTTCTTAATTGTCTCCAGAAGGATCAGTCTGTAACAGTTACTAACAAGTTCTGTGTGGTTGTCAGTAAGATCAGCAGCATTGCATAGTGTTAATTGTGATCAAATAAATCCACTGTGGAGAAATATTGCCAAAATTGTTGTTTTATTATTGTTTATTTTCTTTTCCAGGAAGGCCAATCTTTTCAGTTGATATACATCCAGATGGCTCCAGGTTTGCCACAGGGGGGCAGGGTAAATAGACTTTGGTTGCATAATACAAGCATAGGGTTCTATCAGGATTTTTGGTTTAAATAAATTATATAAGTCTGACATGATTTGTTTTTGCCACAAGAAGAGAAGCTTACCCTAGTTATCTTCTGTACATATTATAATTATGTTGAAGGTAATTTGTGCCATGCATTTTACTATGATACCTTTTTTTATAGAATCATATGTACATAAAAAACTTTGAGCCTGTCAGCAATGCCCATTTTTGATATATTTGTTATTGTTAATTGTTAATAGTATAGTGCTGTAACGGCAGTCATGTTCTAAGTAGGTTGGGGGGTGGGGAGGGGGGGGTGTAATTTTTTAAGTATGCACTGAATTCTTGTGATTTTTGTGCCATTTTATTTTAGGCGAGGATTCAGGTAAAGTTGTCATTTGGAATATGGCACCGGTGAAGAATGCAGAAGATGAAATGAATGAAAATGTGCCTAAACTTCTTTGTCAGATGGATAATCATCTAGGTGTGTGCAATCCTACTACTTTATATGACTATAAAATCTTTTTAAAATTGTTATTGAAACCAGATTGTAATGTCATATATTATTGGAGTGAACTAAATAACTTAATATGCACTTTGACTGCTGTTCTCAGGTTAGCCCAGTTGTTATAGAGTTAGTCTGATGTACAGAAGAGCGGGATTTGATTCCTAGCTTTCACTCAGGGTCTTTAAGACTGAAGTAAAAAAAGCAATTTTTTTCACAAGTATCAAATTGTTTAACATTTTAAAAACAGAAATAATTAAGTTTTTTCATTTTGAGAAACTATGTTCACAGCAAAATGACTAATCTAAGTTGGCTTTTCTTTTCTTGTATGACAGCTCAAAAATGCCTGTCAGCAGTTGTTTATGACATCAATAGTGGGGATTGTTAAGTAAAGCACATTTGGCAGGCTAAAGCAAACCCTAAGAGCTGAACTTCATCCGTTGTTTTGAATAAAAAGCACAAACCTTATGCAACTTATTTGAGTTGTATACAGCAAAATTGTAACATTGTAAACATTTTCCAAACCACTAAACAACTGCTGACAGGTGTTTTGGCACCTGCAATGTCTTACAACAAAATTAGTAGAAACCCTGACTATTAACTGGCATTTCATGCCAACCAAAATAAAAAAAGGAAAAACTTTTAAAAATCACACTTAATGTAATTTCTATTTTCAAGTTAGCCTTAATGTTTTTTGGACTGAACAGTTCTTCAAAATAATTTAATAGAAGATGCTGCCTTTGCCCAAAACATTTGCAAGTGGTTAGACCTTAAAATCTTCTTGGATAAGGAGGTTGAACTGTAGGCCCTTGTGTAGCAGAACTCAGAGGGGAGCTCAAGTCCTATGTATTATCTGTTTTCTGGTGACTCCTTGAGCCAAACATTTCTGCATTTAAATGTGCTTTGATTGGTTAAATAATATTATCTAGTAGCAAGAGTCGAGTTACCCATATTCCTTGGATTCATGCTCTAGTATTTTAATACAATTCTGTTCTTCCCAGTAACAAAATAATGTGCATACAAAGCTACAAGTATTCATACTTACTTAGATGCCAAGTTGATGATGCTTGGTTAAAAAATGGTTGAACATGTTAAGGTGATGCATGCTTTTGACCCTTGTCCAGAAGAACCCTTAATTTATTTTTCGCAAGGTTATAATTAGAATCCAAAGTTTGATGCATTTTTATCTTGTTCACAGCCTGTGTAAACTGTGTGCGATGGTCATGTGGTGGAAAATACCTTGCTTCAGGAGGTGATGACAAGCTCATCATGATATGGCAAATGGCAAGGTCTGTGATCAAGCTTTTTCTAAATTTCACAAAGATTAATCAGTCACCCATTGCATTGACTTTCCTCGACTAATTTGGCAAATGGCAAGGTCTGTGATCAAGCATTTGTCTGAATCTCATAAAAATAAATAAATGTCCCATGTCATTGACTTTTCTCAACTGGCAGGTTTGTAAAATGCAGCTTCAACCAACAGTTTTGAGTTCGTTGTATTAATTAGATTTAGTTTGGACCTAATATTTTTACTAAAACATTGCTTTGTTAATAACAAAAAGCCTGCATCTAAGGATGACTTTTGAAATAGGTTTCTTATATTATGTGCATCTGCAAGTAAAAAGATCCTTTAGATCTAAGTAATAGTAGATCTTGTAACAAGATCCAATATGTAAACTTTACATATCGGATTTTGTTACAGGATGTACTATTACTTAGATCTAAAGGATCTTTTAACTTGTAACTGCATGTAATATAAGAAACCTATTTCAAAAGTCATCCTTAGATGCAGACCTTTTGTTTAGGTTTTTAATAACAGGGACTTTTTTGAAAATAGCAGGGACTGTTGTCTAACCCCAAGATGTTGGGCAAGGGCAGGGGTTTGTGTGGTAGGGATTTGCCCAGTGACTGGCCTACCTGGTGTTCCAGGGGACCTCGCTGAGAATTTTTGTAAATTTCAAGGGGAAAAGGGTGCAATTTAAGCTAAGTTTCTGAAGTGTTTAGATACTGAAATTAAAAGCTACTCTGGGATGGAGCATATCAGTTGAGCCAATCAAGTCTGATTCAATATCCATTGACCCAATCACTGTTCATTAGTAACAACATACACTGTTACACTATTTTAAAAAGATTATGTAAAGATAAAGAAGTAGCGTAAATTTCTCTGAAGAAAGACTTTGGTCGAAATCAAGGAAAGTCAGGTTTGCTTTAAATTACAAGTAATGGACCCTCAAAGAAAGCATAAATGTGGCTCAAAAACTAAAGCTTGAATTATGATTACACACCAAATTTTGAATCAATATCCACTGCATCAATCTGCATTTCCCGTGAGCTTTGAGCACTTCCATGGTCTGTTTTCTTGTTTTCTCAGTACAGGTAAATTAGGCTTTGCTGCCTTTCTTGCATGGTTTTACTTAACAACTTTCACATTTATGAAATGATTAATTGATCGTAAAATATTTAAAAGCCTGTTCAGTAAGTTCTGTACGAAGAGACAAGGAACTGGTCAACTGACTTTCTTAATCTTCACGAGAGTTCTAGTGCAAATGCTGCGTGGAAATATAGCCAGGACAAAAAGTGAATTAACTAACAAAAGGTCCCGGTGCCCCATCCCTAACCAAAACCCTGAGGTGTAAAAGATCTTGTTACAGGATCTACTTAGATTTCAAGGATTTTATTACAGGTTTCTGCATGTAATATCAGAAGTCATTCTAAAAGTTTTCCTTAGTTCTAAAGGATCTTATTACATGTTATAAATTTACAAGGAAATCATTCCAAAAGTCATCCCTAGATGTAAAGGATCTTGTTACACGATCTAGTAGATCTAAAGGATCTTATTACATGTTATAAAATTATAGGAAAGTCATTCCAAAATTCATCCTTAGATATAAAGGAGCTTGTTACATGTAGGGGGGGGGGGTGAAAAGGGGTACAGTATCCTCTGATCTGCACAACATCAGTGCCAAATCTGTTGATCCGGCCATTGAGAGATTGGCACTTCGGTTAGAATTATGCTTTGAATCTGTAATCCACACAAGTTTTTTTGCCAAAATCCGAATTCATCAGATTATTGGATTTGCAGATCCGCTGAAATTATTTTTGAAATCCACAGCCCGAATGAAATTTTTGGCCAAATCTGTCAATCTACAGACCCATTCACCCCCCCCCCCCATGTACCATAAGGAATTTATTCCAAAAGTCATCCTTAGATCTTAAATGGGTTCTCTTATTACTGAGATATAAAGGATCTTATTACAGGTTTCTGCTTGTAATATCAGGAAATTATTGCAAAAGTTGTCCTTAGATTTTAAATGGAATCTACTATTACCGAGATATAAAGGATCTTATAACAGGTTTCAGCTTTTAATATCAGGAAATTATTCCAAAAGTCATCCTTAGATGTAAAGGATCTTGTTACAGGATGTACTTAGATTTCAAGGATCTTACTGGTTTCTTCATGTAATATCAGGAAGTCATTCCAAAAGTTACCCATAGGTCTAAAGGATTTTATTACAGGTACTGTAAATGTGTTTAATATTAGGGACCTATTTCAAAAGTGATCCTTAGATGTAAAGAGCTTTGTTATAGGATTTACCTAGATTTCAAGGATTTTAATACAGGTTTCTGCATGTATTATAAGGAACTTATTCCAAAAGTCATGCTTAGGTCTAAAGGATCTTATTTCATTTAATGGTTAGTGATTTAACTGTACTAGTGAGTAACACAGTGATTTGATGAGATCAACTAAGCATTTTTGGTAACTTAAAGTGTTTCCCGTGTGAAAGTTTGGAGAGCTTACTTCTCGGGCATTAGGCCCCGATCAGAAAAAAATCCATTTTTTTCAATCATCCCAAATAGAGGGCTTAATCATGAAAAGTCAGTTGTTTTCCAAATTTTCACAGAAATTGATTGTTTTAAGTCGATTACACATTTGAATGTTCTTGCATTAAGGTACTCTGTGCCATCAACCATATTTGGTAGTGGTGGAAGTAAATTGAGCATTGAGCAGTGGAGATGTGTCCACACTTTGCGTGGACACTCAGGAGGTAATTATCATTGAGTCACCTGGTAAAAAAATCTGGGAACCTGTAACATACTAGGGCTCGAAATTTTTTCAAGAAGCCAGCTTGCTATCAAAGGCAAAAAGTTTGCTTTCCTGAGCACATGTTTTGATAAACATGTATATCTTAAATGCCTAATTTGTACTACGGCTGCATCTGTAGTTGTGTATACAAGAATAATTGCATTTGTTTGCCCAAAAAAGCAGATAAGGTTCATTCGTTCACCGCATTGTTTATCATTTTTATTAGAAACAACAACTCTTCGTAAAACAGTTGCAAAGGTTTCTTAAAATCTTGTAGTGGCTACAACTTCTAAAAATCTAGTTGCCAGCATTCATTTTTTGTAGCATTGGCCACCTACAGTACAGGTGGCAAGTTTGAGCCCAGTGTACATTGTAAAGCATTTCATTGTATGACTCCAAATCACTCAGGCATTAGCTCAACTCAAGGATCAGGGAAAACAATCACAATCACAAAGTAATGGCAATTACTGTTTCTACTGAACAAAGTTTAATCACCAGTCTAGGTTTCAAGTTATTTGGATGTTTTGCCAAGAACTTTGTTGGAAAAACTACATCAACTGAATAATAAAACCATGATTCGTGGTTGAAAAGAACCATTTCAAGCAACATAAATGATAATTAAAGAAGTGAAAGACCAACCCAGCCCTTGGTTAAAGTGTGTTTCTTTGGCTGCCTTGAGAATCATCGTTTTTACACTAAAGTTGCTGTTGTAACACATAGAAACTTATAGCTGAAAGTTGTGTGCAACAATGCAAACAAGTTTCACAAAGTGATCAATGTTACCTGGTCAAGTTCTTGTTTTTATAGCCATGTAAAACATTGTGACCGTTTCAGAAGTACAAAGCTGTTCTACTTTTTGTGGAACCTTCTTGCAATGGAAATTTAAAAGGTTTCACAAAACCAACTATGTTACACTGCTCAATACCTGCTGAAATTGGTTTTACATTGTTGTTGCCGCAAGGTTTAGCTAAAAATTTCAACGTATAAAATTCTGAACCATTTTACAACACAGATGTGCTTGACCTTGCTTGGTCACCAGATGATTTATACATTGCATCAGGAAGTGTTGACAACAATATTCTTATATGGAATGCTCTGAGATTTCCAGGTTTGTAATTTTTTGGGCAATGAACTTTAAAATTACAGCAAAGGTAGTTAGAAAATTTATGTACTCACACTGTTTTCATATTAGGGCAGTTTTCAAAGGGTAAAGGACTTATTGTTTAAATATAAAAATGTTTTGTTATACCAATCTTTGTGTCATGTACAGTAATAGGAATTTAGTATTTGTATTGTATTATCGGATCTTTAAACCTACAGTTAAAGGACAAGTTAACAGGATTGTAGTAACTATTTTTAGTTCAATCATGAAGGGTGTATATGAAAAACAAGCTACGGTCGAACCTCTCAAGACTGACACCTCTAAAAAACGGACACCAAAACTTGCTCCCTGCCGTGCGTTTTCTCAGTCATTTGTTGTATTTTAAGTTTCTACAAGATGGACACCTTTCTAAATTGGACAGTGAGGCCAGTCTCAAAGGTGTCTAAGGAAGTTTGACTGTATCCCATGAACTTCAGCATCAAGAAAGTTTCACTTTGATATCTTTGTATACTGTACCAGGAACATTGAGTAGATACTTTAGCCACCTTTGAAGTTTATTGATAGCCATTAATTTACTCAACCTGCCTCAAACAAAGGCTCTTGTGCTTCTCCTTTCCTACACCAGAAAGTGAAACAGGCCTGGTTACAAGGCTAGTGGATCACACTGACCTTTTACAAACGAACATAGTTAAAATGGTACACATTTTCTTGTAACTGGATGAATGACAACACACACTTTCACATTTTCTTGTAACATTATACATTGAGTAACAAGTTTCTATACACTTATCAAATAATATTGCCCCTTGAAGTTTTCCTTCGAGTTTGAAAAGAGGAGAGATTGTTTAGTTATGAAAACAACATCACACTGTATTAATGGTATTCAGTTTGTTGTTCCTGTTTTTTTCCACAGAGATAATAAAAAGTGTGAAAGGTCATTGTGGTTTGGTCAAAGGAGTTACTTGGGACCCAGTTGGGAAATTTCTGGCATCTCAGTCAGACGATAAAACCCTGAAAATCTGGCGCACTTCAGATTGGCAACAACAAGCAGAGGTGACGGAGCCATTCCAGGATTGTGGGGGCACCACCCATGTGCTACGGCTGAGCTGGTCTCCAGATGGTCATTACGTGGTGTCAGCACATGCTATGAACAACTCTGGTCCGGTTGCCAAGATTGTTGAAAGGGATGGTTGGAAAACCAGGATGGATTTTGTTGGTCATAGAAAAGCAGTTACAGTTGTGGTACAAATTTTACTTGTAATTGTATGGTTTTTAGTCTAACTATCGCAGCTTAATGTTTACGATTAAATACAGATGACTGTATAGAAAGAAAGAATGAAATGTTATGCAGTCTAAACATAAGTCAAAGTAAATTAGTTGAAAAAAAAATTTGAGCTACAGAAACTGATACGAGGATTTGAGGCACTAATAGAAATGAAACCCATGATCCTCTGCTTACCAGTCAGATGCCCTTCCCAATGAGCTACAGTAACTCACATGAGGATTTGAGTCACTTGTAGGAATCAAATCGTGATCCTCTGATTACCAGTCACCAGTCAGATGCACTGATAATCACTGAGCTACATACAGACACTCATACGGGATCTGAGGCATTTTGTAGGAATCAAACCCGTGATCCTCTGACTACCATTCAGATGCTCTACCACTGAGCTACAGAGTCTCGCATAGGGAGCTGATTCACTTACAAAAATTGAACCCTCTAGACTCGCAAGAGGAGCTAGTTCACTTACAGCAATCAAATCCTTGATCCGGTGTTTACCGTTCGGATGCTCTATCCACTGAGCTACAGAGACTCACATTTGGAGCTGATCCACTGACAGGAATTAAGTCTAAGATCCTCTGACTACCATTAAGATTATCTACCTACTAAGCTATAGAAACTCACAGGGGGAGCTGATTCGCTAACAGGGATCGAACCCTTGAACCAATTACTGTTCAGATACTCTACCCACTGAGACTGAGGGACTGATTCACTCACAGGAATCGAACCCCCGATCCTCAGATTACCTGAACCCTATGAGTTACAGAAATTGACATGGGGAGCTGGTTCACTTACAGGAAACGAACCCCAGATCCGTTCAGATGCTCTACCCACTGAGCTACTGAGATTGACTTTTGGAGGGGGAGGGGGGG
>JAOBRD020681164.1:0-31781 GCA_027575215.2 Hydrozoanthus sils
TTGTTGCTATGGCAACGAAAATTAGTAACAAATCTGAAGAAAACCTCTAGATAAATCATTCATCCAAATTTGGCTAAGATTCACCCAAAGGTTATGGATTTGCAGCAGATTTAAAAAAAAATGAAGCTTTGCCTTCTAACCTTGTGACGTCATGAGTTGAAAACATTAAATGTTAATATCTCGAGAACCATAAAAACTTTTGACAAAATTTTTTCACTGCTACTCCTCATTTAGCAAGGTGTATTAATATCATATTAATATCATCAGCGCTGTCGCTGTTACCAGCGTCAGACTCTTGTGTAATTAATTGTCATTATTATTGTCATTAATGTCAATAACGTTCTTGTTGTTATCACTTGTTTTATTGTTGTTATCATTGTCGTTATCATTGTGTTATTGTCATCATTATTTTTGTAATTATCATCATAAGTATTACCGTTATTATCATTGTCACCATTTTTGCACTATTATATTATTACTATTATTATTATTAAAACTATCATCACCATCATCATTATTATTATCATTATTATTATTATTATTCATGTTGTTCTTATTGTCATTATCATTGTTGAACTATAAAACTAGCAAGTACTACTAGAAAGATTTGATTTCACTCCCACAGCTTCAGTTAATTTTGCATTTGATCATAAAAAATAGATAAAAACAGCAGAAAGGACATCTCCCTTGGCTTCTAGGTTTCGAAGGAGAGGGCCTGGGACTGACTAGAAAGACAGCTCTCGCATGTATGTGCCATCACAATCCAAGTGCTTCCTGCATTTTCATGGCTTCTGCATGTATCTCAAAGAATGACTAATTACAACACCGACTCGATTTCCGTGTATGGCGCACCATATGCATCGTGGTTGTGGTCCTGTTGAGACTGATGATGAACTGCTGGCCATCTTGTATCGAGGATGTAGCCCTGAGAAACCGCTGACCATCTTGCTTCATCAATCAATTGCCTCATTTCACGAAATGTTAGCGCATTTCCTTTGCTGTCATGAAGTCCTTTTAACAGGATTGACAAATCATTCACCCTGAAAACCGATTAACACTATAAACACATAATTAAACTAGTTAATTAGCCTAGGCAATCGCTTTCGGGTCGAGTAAAAATTTATAATCAATTTCACGAGCGTTATTGATTCTTCTCTACCAAGAAGCGGTAGATAATGATTTGATGTCAGTTTCTGCTTCCGCCGATAATTAACTTTGAACTCTCTTCACACGTCAGTTTTTTGTTAAATCGTTAAACTTGGACACCTTAAGTCACCGTTATTCTTTTAATCGACAACCAGTGGCGTAGCCAGCTTGTAGGCCTACAGGCCCGGGCCTTTAGATTATTTTGACAGAGAAAAATAAAGTTTTGAAAAAGAAGCACGATTTGTAGCGCTTTGTTTTACAACGTTTTTTTTATGATTAACAACGTTTTTTCGCAAAATCGTTACATCTGCATTTAACCCCGAGAAACTCAGAAAGCTGTCCAGACCGACACACGTGAACAAAAAATGGGTTATGCAAATCACAATTGCATGGCTTATAACCGATTATAACCAACTTGTGCATGCCTGTAATTGTAATGAAAGAAAAAAACCTAAGGAAACTGAACAAAATTTTAAAAGTACCTGTTAAACTTCTTTTTTTGCAATGAATGATCGTGGTTAATACTCGTTGTGAATGATAGAATTCGTCCAAAACCCAAATGTTGAAGTTACAAACGAGTGGAGAGAAGACTTAGCTAACATGTTAATAACGACTCAGTCCCTTGGGCCTGCAAAATTTTCAGATCCTGGCTACGCCACTGATTGTCATCATCGTTGTTTTTTGTTTTTGTTTTTGGTTATTGTATTCATTAATATTATCATTATTATTAACATCATCCACTATCACTACTATAAAGATAATATTATTTGTTATCGCTTTCAAAATTATTTTTTTATTATAATAACTGTTTTTCCCCCCTCTCGTTGTTTCTGTTGTTGTCACTTGTCGAAAAGAAGATTTTAAACAATAAACATTTCACAGAAATAATGCATCACCTTTCGGCACCTGAGTTTTGTCTTCGCAAGCTGTTTAAGTCCATTGCAAGGTTGATGAGCTCTTTCTCCACCTAGTTTGGGAAAACAGAAGGAGTTACATTCAGACGGATGTCAATTTACCGGTTAACCCTGCAAGAAAACAGATTAAATTGTTCAGAGTTTTAATGGTCTTAGTGTGAATGGAGATAGATATATGCTTAGATAACCTCGTTTTGTTCTGTCCATCCGTCTGGGAAAATATTTGCCCGAGGTCTTCCATGCATTATACAGACCGAGCCTAGCGAGGCCTGCGCGAAAGACTAGAGGTAAATACTTTCCGGGATAGACGTAGCAAATGAGGTTGTTAAGATATTTATTACATAGCTTCAGTTTAAGGTCAAAAAAAGAGAACAAATTGTTATCTCTGTGCGCTCGCATTAGCGAGAAATCAATGCAACTACTCCCCGATCCCGTATAGGAAGTTATTGGACCGATATTCGACCAATCAGCGCGCAGGAATTGGTTATTTGGCAGTAGAGGTTTGATTTGCCATGCATGAAAGAAAAAACGTAATTATTGAACGTTGATGAAAACAATAACAAACATGTAAAGATTTATTGGAGGATGTTTTCAAATGTATGCCGGACTACTGTTCTGCATGCAAAATTATATGCAACATACTTCAACAATCAAACAATAATACTACCAAGCTAGCGCAAGTTCTGGCGGAGGCTCATATCATTGATCAACCGCACAGAAAATCTTAAAATTGTAGTTTTCATGATTAATAACTGTAGTATCAAAAACTATGTCAAGCAGCAGAAGGAAATTAAGAGGAGATTTACTGGGTCCGGGTTCCTGGGTATCTCTTTCCTCAGTCCTCACTCTTTTCTCAAAACCTCGCGGCGAAAACGAGGTATTTATCGACAAAACTCTCGTACCCAGGCCCTTTCCCCATGAAAGAGCCTGGGTACTAAATGCTAATTCACTTAAAATGGATGCTCAGCTTCTAATGCAAACTGAAGCTCAGGTCTTAATACTATCCGGCTATTATGATATGTAGCAGGCTAATCGTCCTTACTTGCAGACTCGGACTGAGTTATGAAGAACGCAGCTCAACAAGGTCGGACCGAACACTTGTAAAGGCGCACTTATTACATACAGACACATACAAATGCAATTGCTGCCGCTATATATACGGCCCATGTACGAGCACAGCTCCACAGCCAGAAAAAGTTAGCTGGGTGGCGACTTTGTTGAGGGAGGCCAAACCGGAGTACACATGTATATCCGGAGGAAAAACCCTCGGAGTCAGATTGGAATCTACAGATCTCAGCTCAGGATGCAGAGGCAGAGCTCTCAACTTTTCAAATTTGCAAAGAGTGAGATACTTGCGGGAGTCACCACCAAATTCTAGGGAGGTTTTTTGAAATTTGCACTTCTCAAATCGCTGGAAATGCACCAATATCTTTAAAGATGCAAAATTAAGCAACCTATTAGGGCACTCAGAAAGGCAGTTTTCTAAAATGAAACTTGGAAATAAGTGGCGTATTTATACCCCTATGTAGGCACTTGAAAAGTTTCCACAATAATTTGAAACTTAACCAATACACTCATTGAAGTAATGGAACTGATTTTCTTTCAATTCAACGGAAGCGTAGTCCGCCATTGATTTTGCATGATACTTGTTAAAAGAGCCCACGTTATTATGGTCAGCGAGCTTAAATAATATTGGCTATTACTTCGTTACAAAAGGTGACGGCACGAGTGCTAGCCGCTCGGCAATCTGGCTCCCCTGGTAACACTAAGCTAGAAACGGCTTACCTCTAAAATGGCGAGATTGTTAGGATCGATTCTTGTGCGCTCCTTGCCAGACTCCGGTCGTTCTCTTACCTGTGCGCAAAGAATTAGAACCGAATCAGGAGAAACAATACAATAACACTGCACTAGCTAAGGAATCTTAAAACTCAACATACAACCGTAAAGCTAACCAATTAAAATCGTTCTACTTTTAAACTTTGGAAAATTCAAATGGTAGACGAAGTGTAATGTAAATACGAAGAGTTTGACTGTGTGTAACCAAGAATGTCCGCCCATTTGCACTCTTCTTTCTCGCCAAAAGATTCTTTGTTGCTCGATCGGGCATTAGACTCGTCATTTATTTCTGAAAATGACTCGCCTAGGGACTCTATGCGTGCAAAAATTATAAGTGATACATGGCAAATACTTCACAGGACAAAACAAAATTTCATTTCTTTCCTTACGCCTATTTTTTTCCGAGGAAGAAAAATCCAACATATTGTCCAATCTCACCAAAAAATATGCAAGCAATGTTGTTTCCAGTCTTTTCATCGTTTTAATTACCTTTGATTTCTCTTCTTTTTCCCTTTTTTCTCTGTTTGGCAACACGTAATATCTAAACACGAGATGCTCCACGCACAGTACTAGAACCGAGTAGCTGATCCCTGCGACTAGCATGTAAAAAACACCCACCACACTTTCGATTGCTATGGGATCAGTTGAGAGTTGCCCTTGCTTGTTGAAACTAATGCAGCTGCCTGAAAAAAAAGGACTCGGTGATTAACAACGAGTTGAACAGCATTAAGTTATTAGCCCCTTTATAACCCTATGTACCAGACCTGATTGATTCTGAAATTCACCAGGTTTTTCATAATGTTTTCGCCACGTCACAAGATTTTTCACCAAATCGTAAGAATATTTTTTTACCAGGCTAGTTTTGGTCATTCTAGTGTTAATGGGCACATCTTTATTTTCTTGAGTGGATCTGACTGAACACCATCTTGAGCACACTCGCTTCCAATCTCTCCAGTCTACCAATACTTGCAATTGCTCAACACGACCGAAGACTTTAAAAAAAGGGAAGAAAACGGGTTCTAGTTTTAGAATATTTTCATCTTAAAATGTTTATCAATCATTTATTCGCCTAATCATTTATCGAAACTCCACCAGGTTGCAAGGGAGGTTTAATTTTTTCAGCAGGTTCATCAAAATTTGATCAGTTTTTTTTCCCAAAATTGACCAGGGCCAAGGTTGAACCAATTCTCACCTGCTGGGGAAAATAGCCCACCAGGTTGAGTTCACCAGGTCTGTTACATAGGAGTTTCTCTTTGAGGATAACCGTCGATCAAACAGAAAGACAGAAAATACAATCATAGCTAACATATGTATACGGACTGGTTAGGAAACCATTGTTTTGGTATGTCTTTGTTTGACTTTTTCTTTTGTTTTCTGGTCTTGAACCTGCACAAAACGTGCACAGTACAAAACACAAGAGGTTTTGAAATGCAAGTCAACAAGTATCAAGTCGAAACATTCTCACTAACACCTGAAACAAAAAATGGCAGGGTCAGCGTCGGTTCATTCAGCATTAAGCAAGCTAAGGCTGCATCTTTGTATATTATTTGTACTTCCCTTTCAAGGTTTGTTGGTTTCCTAACCAGTGGGTATATATCAACTATGATACAATCAGTAGAACTGGAAAGAAAAAAAAAATTGTTGAGGACAAGGGCCAAACCGTCCCTACTGACCATGCGCAAGTGCGGCTTTGGTTTTGGGACGTTTTGGTGATTCTATATCAAGTATTAAATAAATCCTAAAAGTCAAATTTATCTTTAAAACTACCGATCTCCCATCCTAAATCTTAAAAATTCTAAAAATAATGACTTTGCTTCCTTTTCAACCAATTCAGTCTATAAACGCAACGAAGAGTGGGACTTCCAAATTTTTGGGACGGGGATGCTCGTCGTACCTCTTAGGGGTACATAATCAACGATTTGGTACCTCTTAGGGTGCCAGAGACGAAACATTTGCACATAGTACGGTACCTTTTAGGGCTTCCTCAGTACCATACGAACAGAGATTTGGATTTTTAGTTGTTGTTTCAGAGATCAAATCAAACAAGTAATTGTGACTTGAAAAGTTGTCTGCGTGTACGCCTTTGGGTGGTACCTCTTAGGGTTCGAAATCGACCTGAGCCACGCCCATATTGGTACCTCTTAGGGGTTCCATTGTAATTTTCCGACGAGCATCCCTGTCCCAAAAAGTTAGGAGTCCCCCCCCACCCCTCTCCCCCCGGGGTGCCGGCAATACAAAGAAATTACAAAACGGGTTTTATTTTTGTTTGCCAGTTTTCCATGTTTTTACTACTTTTTAGTACTTGTTTTTGAAATAAAAGAACTCTACAAGAATTAAAAACACAGGATTTTTTTCATTCCGAAACAAGTTGAAACACGGAAATTAAGCAAACAAATATTTGCCCATTAATGATGCCAAAATGCACTGCGGTGGCCGCGCAAAAAGAGGGGATCTGGGTGCCGGCAATCCAATCATTGATATACAAGCCCAGCTGATACTGTCCTGAGCTAAGGTGCACGTTTTCCCGGTGTGTAAAGAAAGGCGGTGTGTCGTGCATTTTTGGATGCATTTAAAGTTCTTGTCCGCGGATTTCGTGAATCACAAGTTTAAGATTTCTGTGCCTTCAGATGCGATAGTTCTATGCGACATTTGAAGTACTCAGACCCGTAACCAGAAATTTTGCGGTAGGGTGCGACCAAACTAGAGAACGGACCAAACGAGCTCCGAAGGCGCGAGTCTCAGGCGCGTCCAGAGGGCAGTGGCATGTTTCCCCGGAAAATTTTGAAGTTAGATTGTATGATATTGGAAGTTAAGACAGACAGCCAAAAATAATCTTAAAAACCTGGACATTATTCAAACTTTTGATCCTCCAAATCATTTTAGAAAAACACAGAGGATGATTTGCTTTTTCAAATAAATGGTCAACAAAAAATGTGAACCTTCGCCGCCTGTGATGGGGGGAGGGGGGGGGGGTTTGCGGGCGTTCCCATTGAACCAAGCTTCCCCCCTCCCCATCCTCTGTCTCCTTAAGAGCCTAATTCGCTTTTTGAATATAACTCGTTCAGTTGCTGTTGAACTCTACTCTCGTTCTAATGTATCAAACAAACCCTTGATTATAAGCAAGTTCGTTACATGATTAAATGAAGAACTAAAGTAATTACCTCTACTCCACCACTCAACCTTTTCACTGATAAAACTAAGCTGCTCATATTCCAGCAACATATGGTTAAACCTGTTTGTCCATTTAGATCCCTTTTTAAAGACGATTCCAAAACCGCTCATGTCAAAAGGCTTTCCAACAGTAAGAATGCTGCAGTTGATTTCATGGGCTTCGTAGTTCTTCAAGAAAATATCTTCCCACACAAAGGCGTCAATTTCACTAGAAAGATCAAAGAACATATATTAAACGTAATTACGAATGTACAACTTAGGTGCCAAGGAAATGGCAGCAGCGGACAGCTGTTTCGTTCTCATTATAGCAAGACCACAGGAAAAGTACACAAGGTCCTTGCATAATTGCACCCAGCAGCCATAACTCCCATGGCGGACCAACAAGTGTAGGTCTCTGTTTTAAACCTCAGTCACCACATTGTAAATGTGGGGCCTTGTTGCTTCGATGTAAGCACAACGTAATTAAACTGGAGCCTACGTTGGTACCTATAAACTGTACATGCGCACACTCGTGGTTAAGTTTATTAGATCAAAGAACAGTTTAATAGATATTGCCAGTTCAGACGTCGAACTTTTTATGCACCGAACATGTTGCTTATGAGCTAGATTTCCCATTAGCATTAGATTCGGCAAATGGTTGCGAAGTTCGACGTTTGAAACAGGCATAACGTAGATAAAGCTTTTCACAACTAAACATACAACCAGTGCATGATACGTTGATTATATATAGTGAATGTAAACTACATAAAAAAACAGTGCAAAAACGCATCATATAGCTATAACAGCTTTATAAACTAACTTTTAACTCTAACAAACAAGCGTTATGTTATCAAACTGTTCCCGATTAATGTGGAACGTATACAAAGCTAGAAGTTTTTCACCAAATCTATTATCGATGACGATGATACAACCCTCACACGTGACATATAGTTCTCAGTGCTTCCGATAATTTGTATTGTCAATGGCGTTGTAATCCTGTGACTCACTCAACCACTTCGATACCTCACTCCACAAGCTATAAACAGCAATCTTGGTTTCTTCCAATACCATCAAACATTACCGCAAAACGCGTGGGTAAATTTACAAATACAAGATCACAAAAAAAGGGATAAAAAAGAAGTAAAACTAGAAAATTTACCGATTCTTAACAGCTTGAACTGCTGCTCTGGTGGAATTATAAACACTGTAAGGGACCATAAATTGGTGGACGTGCGGAAAATTTCTGCTGAAATATCTTTCAATACTTGTATTTCTTATTGTAGCAAACCTGAGCTTTGATGCGTCCGGGCTTTGAATCTGAAAAATTAAGGAACTTGGTAAGTCCTTACTGGGTTTGAAAGTAAGCTAGAACTGTTGTTCTAACAAGTTAAAAGTCATATACTAAACTGATTTGACCGAGAACCCTCACGCGCTCTCATTAACTCACACAAATTTGCATTAGTTTTGTGATAGGTAAATAATTGAGACCCTAAGCAACAGACATCCGTGTTGCCACCGAGGCCAACCCGAAAGCAACTATCAGTATTTGACACTGACTTGCGCACGTCGTGCTAATCACCACGGAGGTGAAAAGCGTCTCTGGGGCCTCCGTGACGATCACCATGACGACCGCATGACGTGTGCAAATAAGTACACGTCAACTACTGATATTTGATTTCTAGTTGGCCTCCATGGCAACACGGACATCGGGTGCTTTATAATAAGGTCTCCAATCAGAGTCGATAACGGAGTTTGGCTCGTTAACCAGCATTGTGGTGCTCAGGAGTCCAGGTATAAGGAAGCTTGTTCGCGTTACTCGATCTGAATTGTCAAGAGCCTCGTCAGCTCTCATGCTACTATCAGACGTGCTTTATATCAGATGATAGCTGGGCTAGCCATCTTTCTCGTAAATCTGTCTCTCATTTCTCACGCAACTTTGATATTGTTTAAAGCTAGCTTGATGCCTCATGACAATGTAGGTTGGTTAATAAGCGATGAAGTGTTAGCCGGCCGTTACAACAGCATGATGACAACGACAGCAAAGTCAGTGGCAGTATGGACGGAACAAGTGATCTCACTGGGTTGAAATCAATAAAATGTAGCGTTCCCTAAGGTTAATGCTTCTGTTTATAAATGGGTAAAGTGAAACGGTTTTGTGAGAATATAACCATGCAGAGTATGGGCTCGATGCCTCGGAGGCCTTTGGCTGCCTTTGGCAGGGTAAAGTGAAACAGTTTTGTGAGCATATAACAATGCAACGTCGCATTCGCCTTGAGTTGGATGGCAGTAAAAACGGATATATATGGTATTAGCGATGATGATCATGATGATGATAATGATGGGGAAAAGTGTTAGAAAAGAAAATTTATGCACTCTAAATTAACACGGTTTATCTAGCTCGCTTTAACTAAGTGAAGTGTAAATTTCCTGTAATAAGGCATTCAAAGAGCAAATAGAATTAAGGCTATTTCTATTTTACCTTAGAGTCGTTAATACCATCAATTGACTTATTTTCTTCGGTCAGCACCATAAACGCCGCCAGATTTGCTGTGTACAGAGCACTGATTACTAGGCAAGCAAATCCCCAAGCAATCAATAGGGCACGAGAGCTATGGAAATTAGGATAATGGGCCTCCAGGTTGCTACTGAAAAAGCGTGAAAACATCACCCAAATCGAAACGTGAATGTCAAACTTAGTGTGCTTCTTTTCTCTCAGCAAAAGGCGCTTCAGCCCTGGGTTTTTTGTCTCTAAGAAACACAGAACAACTGCAGCAAAATAGAGCAAAACGAACAAGAGAATCCACACATAAGGATTAAACGGTTTGAGGAAACCGTTTCCAACAAGGAAGCCCGGAGTCTTTGCCACGAGAAATTTGAGTCCAGTATGATAAAATGGAACAGTGAAGTCAATCACCTCACTTCTCTTTTCGGTGATCGTTATAGACGCCATCGCTAGGTCGGCTTTGTTGTACAAAACTTCTCCTATGAGCCCTGAACAAATCATGTTTATTAGCACTTAAATCAAGTTTAGAATAACAATAAAAGATTAAGAGAGCCATGAAAGAGACAATGGCTGTAACAACATAGACAGTGACAACGACAGCGGCAGTGACAATGACATCGATAGTGACGACAGTGACAGCGACATCGACAGTGACGACAGTGACAATAACATCGACAGTGACGACAGTGACATCGACAACGACATCGACAGTGACACAGTTACAAAAACATCGACAGTGACGACAGTGACGACAGTGACAACAATATCGACAGTGACGACAGTGACAACAACATCGACAACGACAAAGACAGTGACAACAACATCGACAGTTATGACAGTGACATTGACAACGACAGTGACAGTGACAACAACTTCGACAGTGCCGACAGTGACGTCCACAACGACAACGACATCGACAGTGACAACAACATCGACAGTGACAACAACATCAACAGTGACGACAGTGACATCGACAACAACAGTGACAGTGGCAACGACATCGACGGTTACGACAGTGACAGTGAAAACGACAACGGCAACGACATCGACAGTGATGACAGTGACAACGACATTGACATCGACAGTGACATCGACAGTGACAGCAACAGTGACAGTGACAGTGACAACAGAAAAAACAAAAATATTGAAAATAAAAAATGATGACGATGATGATGTATACGACAATAATACTGAGAATAAATTATGAGGTAATGGTTTGAATCCCGAATTTTAAACCCTAAATGTTAGGACGAGCACACCCCACCATTTCATCTGAGAAAAACTTGATGTGCACTTACCGTTCCATCTGCCATCAGCCTCCTGTGATCCCGCTTGAAGCTGCTTGACATAAACATCTGGAATGAAGCCCAAGTCGCTACTCAGCTTGATGAGGATGTCAATACAAACGCCATAGCAACATCTGCTTTCCTGCACTTCGTCTGCTCCGCAAACAAAATGAAAGTAGTGTCAATAAAGCTTGTCGTAAAGAAGTAAATTTTCCGCGAGATTTCAAAGCTAGCAGTGTTGAGTTAACCACAAGGTAGTAAAGTGTTGCAGTAAGTAATTTTTCTAGAAAGCACTTCAGGCAGCCCATATTGAATATTACTTATCAGAGTGCCTATTCTTAATAGGTCTTTTGAAATATTACTCTTAGACTAAATTATGCGTTACAAACATTGTCAAAAGAACTCAAAGATTGAAATGTTTTTGTAATAAACAAGATTAGGGTTGCGTTAAGCTAAAAACTTAAGTGAGTAAAAAAGTAACCAGTAAAGGTCTGTTGAGTTGTTATTTACTAGGTGGACTTCCGAAAACATCGGACACTTCATTCCTGGATAACACCCGTCGTCATGATAAAGAATAAACTTTCGGTTGTGTTAAGATTTAAGAACCAATATAGAGATTCAAGTGACGCCTTAATTACCACTGGAACGGGGTATGATCCAAGTTTCACTGACTTACAGCATCAACAGAGAACCCCACAAACCTACACAAAGGAAACAAAAAATCTCTGAACTCGGTGGGATTCGAACCCACGACCTACGAAACAGATCTACGTCGCTCTAACCAACTGAGCTACAGATCCAGCTGGGAGTTTGATCGTGGTAATCAAGGCCTCACTCGAATCTATATGTTGTATTCACACATACGCCACTGAAGGACAACACTCTATGGTTATTTAAGAACCAGTTAAGGTCTGTTCAGTTGTTACTTACTTGGTGGACTTCCGAAAACAATGGACACTTCTTTCCTGAATAACACCCGTCGTCATGATAATGAACAAAGTTTCAGTTGTTTTAAGATTTAAGAACCAGTTAAGATCTGTTGAGTTGTTACTTACTAGGTGGGCTCCCGAAAACGACGTGACACTTCATTCCCGAATAACACAAGTCTTCATCAAAATCGCTGAATTGTACCAGAGGCTGTACTTTGTAGGTGACTACAACAAGGCGTTCTTTAGTTTGGCCACTATGAAGAAATACAAGAACATGCAATCAAAGTTGCAACAACGACAGCAACGACCACATTGATGACAAAGTCGAGAGGTGATGATGACGGAAAAAACCCTTACGATGACGAAAACAACGTAGGCGGATACGATGACGAAGGTAATGACGATTACGATAGAACATGATTAATGATGACGGTGAAAACCACAATGAGTGTAGTAACACTTTCAATGATAATGACATTCACAGTCACAGTCATAGTGATTGTGACAGTGACATTCATACTAACAGTGACAGTGAGAGTAACACTAACACAAACACTAACAGCTAGTGGTACTATCAGTAACAGACCATGCTTACTTTAACTCAGTAGACAAACAGACCGTTAGGCAAACTCTATACGGAACAAAGCTTTCATAAATACCATTTTTTGGTAAAACAAATATCTATACAGCAAGTTTCATTTTTTTCTTATTTTTGCGGGATTTTTTAGAGTTTATTCTCGAATCGAACGTATTATTATTAATTGGATGTCATTTATCTTAAACGTAGTCCAAAACTGCGACCTTACCTCGGAGTGTGCAGCACCTCGCCAGGCCATACAATTTGCTGCATCATAATATGATCATCTTCCAAATGACCGACTTCTTGCCACTTTCTATTACCGCTGGTTGTACTTTCCCGCAGGTTCAGATAGTTGTAACGTGCCCGAGTTCGTTGACCATTGGAGTCGAACGATACAATCCCTGTTTTGCCGCGAAATCTTACTTTGGTCATATCTCTAGGAATATATTGTTACAATTGTGAGACTTAGAGTAGTCTTACAACGCGGATTCATCGTCTTCTAACACAATGACAGATTCTTGGAAGTCGACAAGTTCCTTCTGGGTTTGTCTTATCTTTTGAATCAAACTGTCTTACTACTTTTGACGCGTTGGGTGTTTTGTATTTAACTAAAATAGCAGACTTAAGCAATAGTTGTTTCGTTTTTGTTGGTGTTGTTTGTAAGCTAGTTGAGTTTTGTTGATAAATTGCTAAAGTCCAAAATTTGCCGGCAAAATAGTCCAAAAATTTAAGGTCCAAATGCTTTCGTAATCAAAGAATTTGTCTGCAGTGTTACGTACTTGAAAAGCTCTAGCCCCTCAGTTGTATCAACGTGTGCATCGCAATTCGCTTGGGAATGCGTGGAACCATTGAGCCCACGATGACTGAATCTAGCAGCAACTGCACGCACCATGATTTCAGTGGCATCTTCCACAAGAGAAGTGACGTTACGACAGTGTTGCTCAATCCCCAAAAGGCCAACAGGAAAGCTAGCTGTTTCAAGAAAACATTGTGTTTGCACGAATTGTGAAATCCTCAACAATGATTGGTATAATTGCTACATCTGAATCTACATTTTATTAAGTCAGTAAAATGTTCGATATCACACCAACTACCAAAGTTCAAGGCTCCTGGATGCGTCTCAACATGGAGCAACACGATGTTTTTGGTCTTCCTTGGATATTCTAGACGTTACAGTCCACGAAATGACACGAAATTGATTTTTTGCTAGCTAAAGAATTCCCATTAGATAAACACAAATCCAAAGTTTGAGGAAGTTCCCTAAAAAGGGTAGCATGGGGACGAATGACGTCATGCGGCTGGGTTTTGGGAAACTTATGTATTGTTATCCATAAATTTTAGGAGTTAGTTTTGTAGCTGAAGTTGTTGGGAAAACTTGTGAAGTAGTATTTCCCCTTTCCTTTTAGTTTGTTGTCTATGTCGTTCATTGTCTTTTACCATCGTGTAAGTTTTCCATCGCTTGACTTCACGAAGCCGAAAACCACGTGACAAATGCAGTTTTCGGCCAAGCAAACAAAAATCAGCACAAAAGTTAACAACTGGAAGTGACTATCTTCGCGATCCCCAACTTTTTATCGGAATTTCCTCGAACTTCGGAATTTGTTTATCTAAAGGCAATCTTTTAGCTAGTAAAAAATCAGTTTCAGTTCATTGGCAATTTGTAACTAAAAATAAAATAACCTATTTTGTTAACAGAGAGAAGAATGAACGCTTAGCATCTTGGACTCCACATGCTCTGTGATTAGCATGTAATTAGCACGTGATTAGCACGTGTTCTCGTGTATTGCTCGTGCTTATAATTGTGTTTAATTAACCAAACGTACTTGCACTCACGTCTTGTTCATGACTATTCTATGTTACTTATATTATATTACAGTGCTCTATTATCAACGCAACACATACTGAGATCGAGGAGTCCTACATTTATGTTTACAGAACAATACAGTTCCTTTCGAGTTTACCCTGCAGCTGAACCAAGTGTTATCTTTTTCTTTCATTTCTTCTTTTCGGGTTAAAGTGCCTTTCTCACCGGTTTATTGACGATTTGGAGTTATTTTTCAGACACTTATCAACAGTTATTCGAAGAAAAAACGAGGAAAAAGTAAAACGCCTTGGAGGGAAAAGCCTTCAAAGACGCTTTAAAAAGTGCTATTGGGTTTCCTGTTTTGAAAATACCGCGTGCAATAAAAAGAATAGGCCGAGTTTCTTCGCTTGGATTGTTGACGTCGGAGTAGTGAGGCACTTTGAATTCAGAACCGTTGTATACCATTTTATGAAAAAGTATTGTAGTGTAACTTTAGTGAAACAGAGCGCCCTCCCAGTGATCTGCCAAGAGTTTGTGTAACTTGCAAGATTTGCTCATGTGGTTACTTTCACCACTCTGACCACTCTTGATGTAAGCCTCAAATTCGGTACCAGCCTTTTCCGGCGAATGATTAATGAGGTCCATTCACGATTCTATGGAACTTTTGAAAATTAATAAAAAAATTAAAGAAAAGGGGAATGCACGAAATTATCCCGACAAAATGTTATTCAATGTCTAAATATTCTTTAGAAATCGTCAATAAACCGGTGAGATAGGTACTTTAAGAAGATCCTTTTCAACTCATTCTAAACTTACATTTAAATTGAATACCATCATTAAAACCATTATTAATATAATCATTAATTTCCGCACTTCTTTTAGTAATTGTCATTAGTTATTCTAACCGATCCTTTGTCCTGTCTAGACTACTAACTCATGAATACTCAAAACAAGAGAAAATTGAATTCGAACGCGAGTTGTGTGTGCATTCATGTCGTTTGTGTAACATACATCAGTTATTTCAGCTGTGTAAGACAAGCATGGCGAAAATCGCGTTAGTAAAGTTTCATAACTACGATTTTACACTTTTCCTGTAGATAGTTTGTGAGAATTTCGCTTTTTATCTTACTTGTATGTGTTACACAAGGAGATGCTAGATGTTGATAAGCAGGTTGGGGCTGAAAAGGGTTAAAATTTTCAAGGCGTTTGCACAGGTCCGAATTTTTTTTTAAAAAAAGTGTGTTATATATTGTTATAAACAGGCGCTGAAAAGCCCTGATTTGAAGCACTTTTAAAGCTTTGCATTGTGTGCTATGTGTAATTTATGTCCTTAAGTGAAAAAAGAACTTACGTACCTGGGATTGTTTCGCTTCGTTTTATAAGTGTCTCTCCAACAATCCATACAAAGTCCCTGCTCGTCATACCCAGTTGTTTTGCATGGTCAAGAACAGTTATCCCACTGTTGTAAGTGCAATATAACACAAATACTCTTACTTTAGTCTTCGTGTCACTCAGGGATGTTATAATGGAATCCTCCTCCGAACTAGAATATTTGACGGTCGAGATGATCTTGAAAGATTTACTGCGCAGGCGCAGATCTTCAACAAGTAGTTGAGCATACCTGCTGTCGTCAAAGACAAGACATATCTCCGTCCAGTTGAATTTGTTCAGCAGCAAAACAAGAGCATGGTTTTGCAGTTTATTTCGTGGTATAATATCCAAGAACGTTACTGGCGAGACCTGACAGTTAAAAAGTTACGTATCGTTTAAGGGTATTTTTTTAAAATCTTTTTTCTTGCACTGAATTAACTCTCTTTTGCAACATGTTTACAAAAACCAGCACTCTTAGCAAATCAACCAGCCCTGTTTGGCAGAGGTTTCGTTATTGAGAGAAAATAGCAAGTTAAACCTCTGTCAAGCAGGGCACAACTGACTGGTAAAGTTGAAAGGTGTATGCAACACCATTTTTTTCAGAAAACGGGTTACTTGCATCTATTAACTCTAAGACAAACTAAGAAGTCGACAGTTAAAAGTTACTGTAACACATTAAAGGGCTACAAAACAAAAGTTAAAGCGAGCGGGGTGACTTCATGTTTGTGGTAGACTGACCAGTTTCGAAAATCTCACAAAACAGATGTTGGTAAAATTATATTTCCACTCTATTTCATCGCCAGAATAAAATTTTACTAGAGTTGAAAAATAAGCGTTGTTACGAACATCTTGTCTGTGCAATACGAATTTCGTCTACCACGAACATGAAGTTACTAGGTTTAATTTTCACTTCATATCTCTTCAAACTGTCGGATGGAAATGTACGATTGATAGGACTTTCTATGGGACTTTCGGTTTTGTTGGACATGGGTTCAAAGTGTAGGGAAGTAGGGAAGACCGTCGGAAAAGTCACTAAAATACCCTAAAAAATACCAAGGTATGAAAATTTTCTACCGTACAGAGAACCTCTCAGATTAAAAATTACCATAAAAAATACCAATTGAAAACTGACATTTTTCCCTGGATAGACAGCGGGTCGACCCTAAGCCCTCCTCGTGATATATATGCAGTAAAAAAGGCAGTTGTGTTACAGGACGTTTGCCAAAGGATTTTTGTCTTAACCTCTTGTTCAGTACGCACGTTTGCTAAAACACGGGATAGCTTCGCGTTTTTCAACCCTGAAAACACCAAGCTCTTGGTTTAACACAGGATTTCCTTTAACAACCCATAAAAAGTAACAGACTATGTTAACCCCTAAAAAATACGACGGTCATGCCTATCACCCCAATATAGGGGGTACCCCCAACCTCCAGAAGGGGTTTCTGGAAGGACTAACGTATTGTTTTATTGTTATTGGAACTGAAAGGTATGGCGTACCCACTCAGTTTCACTGTGATCTTCTCGATGCGATTTGCTGTCAATCTTCACACCCGCCATACCGAGCCGTCCCGCAAGCAACGTCATCTTGGAGCAAGGCTCGTTACAAACAAACAAAAGTGTCTTGACGCCGCTGTTGACAAAAGTGGTGCACAGAGAGGCCAGAGTTTCGTAGGGAGTATTATTAACAACTTTGAAGATGGGCTCCAGTCTGACGTTCTGAGGTAAACCTGCTCTGTCCTTGTTAATCTTGTTGATGACTGATACAAAACTGTTGAGAGCGTGTTCCTCGCCATGTTGATAAATTGCGCCAAGACGAATTGTTTTTGAGTGAGACTCGGAATGGATAACGGAATCATTGAAGTTTGATTGGTGTTTGTCACTGAACACGCTTCTACTTGCTCGCTTCTCCACTGTTGAGGCGAGTGAAGAGTTTATGGTGCCGGAATAAAGTTCTGTTTCGTTGTTCCACTCACTCCTTAACGCAACAAAGGGTAAAATTGTCCACAAGATAGCCAGTTCTATCGTTGTAATCTTAGTCATTGCCTTAAGCCAATGAAATCATCTCGTCAAGTCCCCTAAAAAATTGAATATCAAATAGAGACAAATATAAAAATTAACGCAACTTATCATCACTTTGAAATATCTAAGAGCGTATTAAAAAGACAAGACCAAACAGTTACACCCAGGGAATGTTTTATGCAAAAGAACATTTCTATTTAGCTTCATATTTTGCTGAACATTTAGATACCTGAGAATGTATTTATGAAAGAGTTTATACTAAAATTTTTTGAAAAATATTCATTAACTAAATATCATTCTAAATTTTTCATGTTAGTTGAAATGAATGATTTTTTGTAGTATTTAAACCAACTGTTTATTTTTCTTACAAGGACGATGAGCCATCAATCCTAGGGTACTTGGTCGACACGTAGACCAAATAGCAACCCATGCATCATCAGATGTGTTTCGATAAAACTGATATAAATGGAGAGCAGACTTTCACGATGGAAGAACATACTTTTAGCCTAGCCACTGTAATGAATGTCAGTCATAAAGCTTTTATTCATCTCTTCATTTGTTTTTTTTCTTTGTAAGTTCTCACTGGTTAACAAAACTTAGAACTTGGTAATGTACACTCAAATTTGTCTTTGGTTCATTTGTTTTTCTTAAGTTGTACAACCAACTTGACCGGTACCCTTTAAAGGTAGATCAATTTATTTTCTTCCAGGGCCTTTCGACGCTTGAATCAACTAACTTGCAAATTAATAAATAATCTTGCTTTTAGATTTGCGAAAATAAAAAACATGATTCATTCACTCAAGATTTGGTTTCTTCTACTCACCCCAGGACAGCCAATTTTAAACCTACGTTTTTAGAAATATTTTTGCGATGTTATCAGTGTTATAATGGTATTAACAAAATGCCTGCATGGTACAGTTACAAACAAGCGTCGAGCAAGAACAAGTTAAAAACCAAATCGGTCAGTTTTTGTTATTAACCATTATTCCTCGCCATTTTTGCCCTAGGGACGGACTAGTTGATCTAGGGGGAGGGGGGGAGAGTGGAAGAACTTGTAAAAAAATCACAAGGCCATCCCAAACAAAAAAAATTGCATACCGAAATCCTATGAATAGAATGTATGGAAATGGGCAAAAATTTATTTTTTTCTGGAGCTTGACTAAAAAAGAATTTGCAGAAAAATCATTCTTCCGTCCCCCCACCCACGAGATCAACCATGGTCCGTCCCTTAGTTGGCTCATATCTATTAAAGTTATAATGACATCCGACTTCTTCAGCTGTGTACAAAAGTTTTGTTTTCCTTACTACCAAAAGATGATGATAAAGTATTTATTAGCGTAAATAATTAGCTAGACTGAGTGTGATCATAATCGTTCGCAACGTCGCCGATAGTCAAAAACATCATTGCAGACGAAAGGATCGAAAAGATAGAGCTTTTTCAAACGTCGATATCTTCTCAAAATTTTCTGGCTCAAATTAAAAAATCTTTAGGATTCATCATGTTGCAAATGTGGAACAAACAAGGCCAGCAGTCAACATTGAGGTCTATGATTTTAAGAATATTTTCTATTGTAAACTAACCGCATAACTTAAAAACTTACGTACTTCTCCTCCCCACTTGTTTGGGCAAACGCAGCTAGGAAAAAATCAACTTGAATTAAGGCGGTCTTGTGGTCTTTCTAAAGATAAAGTTCAAAATATCAGTTTTTACTTGTTTCTGCAGAACTATACTTACGGTCAAAGCTTATCTACCTGTATTTTGAAATAATATTTTAAATTAGCATTTATAATATATCCGGTTGTTGACTATCGACCGCTTACACAAATTAAAGTTAGACTTCATTTCAAACTGACGTTCTCTTTACTGTTAACTATATAAAAACTCGACTTACCAACCGAGTTCAGTCAATTACTCTTCATCTTGCACAACTTGGGGATGGCATATATCATCAATCAATGCACTCGATAGTTTTATATCAAACACTATCAGGAGTTAATATGGGCTCCTGACACTGTACGGTCAACTCTGGGTAACTCGAACCCTCGCTAAGTCTAATTTCCCGATAATTCGAACCATCGCTAACTGTAACATCCGGATAAGTCGAATCCTTGTGCTAACTCGAACGTCCCGATGACTCGTACCCTTGCTAACTCCAATCTCCTGATAACTCGAACCAAATTGATTTATCCTCGTAAACATTTATCCTCGTAAACTATAACTATATTTTTTTCGGTCAAGTTTCAGAAAAAACAATTTTTTTTGCCCATTTTCATACATTCTCCTTGACTTTCGGCATGCAATTTTTTTTTTCTGTCTAGGGTGACACTGCAATTTTTTTTTTTTTACAAATTCTTCCACTCCCCGCCCCACGAGATCAACTGGTCCGTCCCTAGTACATCTTGTAACATTATTAAACGTTAGATTTCAGTAATGTGCAAAAGTAAACTGGAACATAAACTAAATATTTTCTTAGGAAAAAGATTTTGTCAAAAAAACCCTTTTTTTCTCAAACAGTTAAACTTTCAAACAGTCTTGTTTGACAGTTTTAACCACATTATAGGGACCGACTGAAAGCGGCATTCGAGGGTTTCGTTCCATCGGATGCCGATACCAGTTTTCGGTCGGGAGACAACAAGCTAACATCCAATGGTTTGGCAGCTTTTGCCTGCGGTTCTTCGCCTAGAACATCTATATCTACAAAATTCGCACATAGGGCATTAACGATAATTCCAACATTCTTAGCGAGATTGACTGAAACAAAATCTTTCGGTTCTGTATCTCCTGACTTCCACTTAAATCTCACTCTGAATTTTCACGCGCACATCGAAATCGGTTCCATTACACACACCGACAAACACTTCCATTGAAGTGACAAATTCTTGTCAACCAATATTAGCGTAGGTAAAGTAAAATTCTCTTATTTTTTCGTATTATAAAGGTCATTATCACATGCGCACGAACTGTTGTTTGCCATTGTAGACATTGTGTTTGTTGTTCTTCCTTCGTGATCGACGATGGCCAATGACGTCACAAGAACGGTGAGTGATTAAGGGCGTTTGTGACGGATGTGACTTGTGAGTCCGATTTGGGCGTAGAGTTCGAATGTTCTATTGCACTTTGGACATTGGTGGTCTGATTGAGCAGGTGGCAATGGTATGAAGGACCGGATATTAGGGAGCTTAAAGTCCCTATCAAGCTTATTTTTTTTAGTTCTAGATAAAAAGCAGAACCCTTTAATAATTGTAATTTTCGAAAATAAAGCCTTTTCTCGCCGTTCCTGTTATATTTTTTAGACTTGAAGCGTGCAATGATCACGTAGCAGGAGGCATATGACGTAGCACGAGTCACAAAGCAGAGACAATCTTTTTTATCTCAAAAAATTCAATTCTAGCTACAATAGTCACATTGTTATAGTTTTAATCAATTAATTAATCCCTTGAAATTGTTTGAAATAAAAACTTTATGACATTTTTTAACAGAAACGAATTTTTTTAAAACAAAAACCACACACCAGTCCCCAGCCTGCTTGGTCCAATTTTACATTCCAATCTTTTTTTTTTATTAAAAAGCATACTTAGACGTGGAAATTTTCTTTGGTTATTCGATTTTTGAGTTCACAGATGATAACAGTCTTATTCTGGAACCTAAAAAAATAAGCTTGATAGGGACTTTAAGCAACGAGAAAGGTATCATCAACGAAGGTCTACAAAAGAGACACTGAAGAGGAAATTCTTAAAATAAACGAAGAAGGAACCCCACAAACACAAAGAAAGCGACAAATTGTAGTGTTTCAGTGTTTAATGGTAATTTTTCTTCGCTTGATACCAACAGCACAGCTTTTTGTATTGTTTACCAGCCGGCTATTGACATTTTAAGTTTGTTTGCAAACTTTTCTGTTCATTCATGGCCACGAAGAAAATTGAAAATTTTAACAAAAGAAAACACATTTTGCAGCATGGTTTGAACAAAAAAAAAAGAATTCACGGTTGTAAAAGCTATCGAGGAAATTGAACAAGTGCCTGCCCTCGAAAAATTTTACGTGTCGGCAAGAAAACAAGATGGCAGACGTTATACAAAGAAGTTTTTCACCTCAATTCGTGAATTGTTTTGAATTTTATAAATAAACTATTTCAAAAAGTGCTATTCACCTGGTAGTTTAATACTAAAACAATTTTCCCCTCAGTGTCGGTGCCTAGTGATAGACACAAATCGGGTATAATTGATATTGTTAAATGTTTGACTAAAGCCAACTTCTCAACCTCTCCTACCCACGCAGCACTTCACTTTTGATAAAATCTTCCAGTTAAAAGACACTAGTTACGAATTGAATTTCCGATCCCTGCTTATCATTTATTGCCGATACGTACTGCTACCAGGCATATTGATAAGTGATGCGATACACTATATATCATAGTGTTGTCTTAAGTGGCAATGCGGTTTTTGATTGGCTGACACACGCAATCCTACATCAGCTAACGTCTTCTCAGCCAATAGCAGTAAGCCGCAATGGCAACACTACAGTGGTGGTCATGAAAACTTATTTCATGTTTGGAGACTGGGATTAAGAAGTCGTCTTCGCGTCGGAAGAAAGTATGTTCATAAACAGACTCGCTGCCCAAAACGGAATTTGTTTTCTCTCAACAACTGAGCAGTCAACATTTGTGTGGTTGCCCTCTCAAATTGAATTCGTAGATTACACCCCTCTACTAGTTCTCCTTTTAGTCAGTACCGAAAACCACCCCATCTTCTCCCTAACTTTGGTAAAGTTTTCCTCGGCATTCTTTGGATCGAAACTAAAATGTATAGTAATATAAATATCCTCCATCTCTTTCTATTCGAATGACAAAGAAACATATTATAGATGGGTAACACTCGCAAACTGAGTGTTCGCTCCTTACTCCAACTCGCAGTTTATTTTCCAAAAGAATAAGTTTACCCCACGTACAAGTGATTGAAAAAAGAAAGGGAAGGGGAACGGACCGAGCCGGATTATCAGAAATCTGATTATCCAGTATCAGTATCTGCCACACGGGTGCGAGAATGTCGGGAGCTAGGCAGTGAGCACAGATCATTGTTTTGAAGTTCTTGACATTGCTCCCGCAGGTATTAATCTGTGACAAGATTCAGCTACCACTGCATGTAATCAGTGAGTTTTACTCAATTGTGAACAAATATGTCAACTATTTTGTAATCTGTATTTAAAGTTTGGTTAGGTAATTTGCACCACGCTGATGATGGGTGAGAGCTGCACTGCCGCAACATGCCGGTCCAACTCATTGGCCGTCATCATTAGCATTGTAATAAAAATCCTAGTTTTATTCAACGTTAGAATTTGATACTTGTATTCTCGACTCTTATGACATCCCTAAATCAGTAGATCTGTAATTGACTCATACAACAAAAGTTTTCTCCTACTTTTATATACTAACTTTGTAAGGGACGTTTTCTTTTCGCTCGCTAAATGCATTTAACTGCTCAATTTTTGTTCGATATACAAATTTCTTCGACACCGCTTGAGATTAAAAATTGCAGCCGAATACTGCAACCAGGAAAAGGAAAATACTTCTTCATTTTGATGGAGTTTTTTTCCTAAAAACGTTTTCACTTGTTTGATAAATCAGTAAAACGTTAAACTACTTTTTTATTGCAAACTTTTTTTTGAGAGAATAAAAACCTTGATATGTTGATTGTAAACAAGCTTCGCACTTTAACGAATTAAAGATGGTGCTTTCAATATTAATTTTTCAATGAAGTTGTTCTTCATTTTGGAATTGCCAATCACGAATGACTTTTATAAAACTCACCTGCGGCTTGTGGTTTTTCAAATAAACTAAATCAGCTGCTAAATTACAAACTTAAAAAGAAAACGTATATCAAAATATATGTCTGTTGGCAAAAATAAGTTTCGGGGAAGTCCAAAAACTTAGGAGTCATTGTATGTAGCTTCATTGACAAATTCGGTTTCACCTTATGGGACATCTGTTCATTTTATAGTCGGTTCTTTTCTTAAATATATCCTAATGTCGGTTTCTGCCTAACTTACAATACATACAATCTTACCATTACTACAATATTGAGTTGGCAGAAAAAAGGTAAAATGCTTTAAGAGTCAAAAGAGTGGCTCTTTCGCAACTACGCACAACACCTGCTGCAAATAAACATCACTTTTAATGCGAACTATTTGAAAGCTTTCCTAAAACTCAGGCACTTTGTTTATATATAATTTTTAAAGTTTCTGATTGTAAAATTATGTATATAAACGTACCTCCTTCTGAGCTAAGTTTTTGAACGCCAAGTTGGAAAACCTAAAAAAACCTGGTCTTTTTCTGAAGCAATTGGGGCGCTTTAATTCTTCATGCTAAACCTTGAATCGGTTTTAAATTTAAATTCAACCTGTAAGGTAATTTAAACTAGACAGCTTTAGTGCAGGTCATTAGCACAAAAAACAATGGTTTGCGTTTTATTGCCTTATATTTCCAGGCTGGATACATATTACATATAGAATTGAGTTGTATGAGAATTAACATGTGTCATGAATTTCATAGTTTTCGGCCGTAGGTGTTTGCACTTTAGTTTTTAATACCAACAAAATGATTAAAATAGTTTCCTGTGATGCGCGTGTATGGTTGTCAACTGGGAAAGCACATCTTACCTTCAGCTGTGTAAAACATAATTCAAGCTAATTCAATCGTCATTTCTTCTCCTTCTTGGCAAATTTTTACGAGTCCGGATCCTGTCGGAAGAAATTTAACTTTTAACTAAGCGATTAGCATTACAAGAAAGCGCTTCGTTTATGCATATACAAAATTAAAGAACTTGCCAAGAACTTATCCAGTTCGAGATTTTTTAAACAAAAATAACTAAAAATAATATTCACCATGTTTAAGTGTTTTACATTGATAACACCTAAAAAAGTTTAAAAATTAATGTTGCTTCACATCGAACTGTCACTACGTTTTGATGCTTTCCACCCTTGAATAGTTGTTTAGGTTTTATGGAAAGGTAAAAAATGCGTTAATTTTTTAAAAGAGCAATCAAAAACGGCTTTGTCACCAAGTGAACGCTATGCTTTTCAGTTTACACAAACTTTTACGCTTTAACGGAAGCCCATTGGCTTCTGGTTTTATTCGTTAGTTTAGTCTCACTAATATTAGTTTTTATCTTCAAAAATATCTTTAAACTTCTGCTATATTTTCTGTTTTCTCGGAATAGTGGTGAAACAACTTCTGCTTTTTAATAAACCAACATATTTTTATCACCTAGCCCCATTTATTTCTTAAATTAAACTACAATAACTACAATAACAAAATTTTATTTTTTCAAATTATTTTATTATTATTCTAATGTATGTTAGCTAAAAAGACGCGCACACTATTTTGTATCCAATATTTACTTGAAAGGTCAGGCATTCGACTACATTTGAGTTCAAAGTGCATTACACCACATTAATTGTCATAGCAATCACTGGTTTGTAGCATTGAGAGCTATATACAAACTCTGATGTCATTGTCAATAAATGTTCTTTAAAAAGCGGAAAGTTATTCAAACAAATTCAACTGAATCGTGCAGGCAGAGCCGACTGGTCTCTCAAAATGTCTCGCATTCTTGCGTCATATAGTGGCTTTAGATTAATATCAAAATACTCACTGTTCAAGTCAAACGCTCCTACAATAGGTTATTTTGAAATAAAACCTGAAAACTGTACACTCTTTTTTTATAAGAATATAATTTATAAGAATATGGCAAAAAAATTTAGAATATTTTAAGAATAATGCCGAGGCTAAGATTTTGTTTAGAATATAAATTTGCATGTTTGAAAAAAAAACAACATTACGATGTATATAGTATCTAAAGAAAATCCAGTTGTGAATACCTTTTGTTTTTCGGCTCATATAGCTAAATATTAACTTCAAACTAAATTTAAAATGCGATTGCCTGAAAGTCAAAATTGCTACTCAGACAAATAGCAAAAGAAAAGTAAAAGGCAGTCAAAGAACAGACGAGTGCAACACTCGATCATTTTAATAACGGAAATTCTATGTCTACTCACCGATATTACCGAAACTAATTAAGAATATTCGTAAGAATATTTTTAGCCTCAAATCGGCCAAAAAATAAGAATATCAATCCTCGGTCCGAAAAACAATATTCTTATAAAAAAAAGAAAGTATTTAAGTTATTCTGATCAAAGTGCGCCACAAGCATGTCTATTAGGTCCATTAAAGCTTGGAGCTTTTACACATTTGTCATCAAACGGCCGCATTATAATTAATTAGCTCATCGTCGGAGTAAACAAAGTGACTTTCAAACAGACGTATGGCATAGGCTACAAAATTCATATATAACACTGTGAGCTCATAATTCATTAGAAGTCAAATCACGGATGTAGAAAGTTACTTGTGCACACATTTCATAAAACGGTTATCTGATTGGAGTGCAATTTTGTCAAAGTTGAAATAATTCTTATGAAACAAGATTATGATTTCAAGCCAAAAGAGGACGACACGAAGCTCAATTGTAATATGTTTATTAATTTCCAAGCCAAAAGACCTTTCAATTGGTTATGGTTATAATTGATATTGACCTGATAGTGCGCATCTATGAAATAAAAGCTATTCCGCAAAATCCTAAAAAAATTAAATTCCTTTTGGGGCTTTTAGTCGTCTGGTTGTTACAAAAAAGAAAGAATGACAAAAGCGCGCGAAGGGGGTTAAATTGGGAATTAAAAACTTGACCCGCCGGGGCCCGAATCATAGCATTGAATGAAAATTTGCAAAGAGGCGCCAGAAAAGTTGTTTAATGTCTGATTCAGTTGTTCTGGGTTATTACCTCGTCGCAATAATCTTTCTAGTCAGCCTTGTCTATAAACATAATCAATGAAACATAAATAATATTATTTTAAAACAAGAAAATTTAGCCTGAACTTTAAAAAATATTGCTGTTGTTGTATAAGTTTTACTCTTTCGCATGCACAGGAAATGATTTTTGCGGTTTACAATTTTTTTCTACTTCTTTTAATAATATTTACGGCTGGGTATAAACCAACGTTCGCTTGACTGCATGGATACCCCCGTCTAAAGATTGTATATAAATGCCCCAGTTGGTCAGAATGAAAGGTTTTCAATTAACTTTTAAGTGCACAACAAACAGAAAGTTATTCACACCAAATGGTTATCGACGTTTCCCGAGGACAGAATTATTTGCTACTCGAAACGAAAAAAAAAAACAACGAATACACGCACGTCCTGGATATTCACAGCTGTTCCTAAAGAAAATTGACTCTTCATTAAGTAATACTTACTCGCAGCCACTAAAGTAATGGACTACGATTATGAGACGAGTAGACTATGTTTACGAGACGATAAGACTAACGGAGTGGAGTCACACCGGCACGCAGTAAAAACTTTAATTGATCATGAAGAAATTGATTGGCAGAAAGGTGTGTTCACCTGCCTTTCGAGAGAAAACATCATTAATTAGAACGCGCGCGAACGTAAAAAATGAGTTGAGCCTATTAGGCAACCAATTTAAGACTTAGCAAAATATATTGTAGAGCTATAAAGGTAAACTTTTGTTAATCATTCAAATTATGGTTATAGTCTTGACGACTAAACACTTGATTTCATAAATCCAGCACATACTCTCAACCGCGTACATGAATTTATTTTGTACTACTAACTTCTCACAACGACATGGTTAAAATTCTATATTTTCCATTACTTTATTTCTCTTTTGTCTCAATCACTTACACAAAGGGCAAACCCGATAGTTCGAGGGAATAAAAAGGTATTCTTTTCGCAAACCGCAAACCCGAAAGCAGACGCACTTAGTCGGTAACCGAAGCTTGAATGATTGCAAAACGATGCTCTTAAAGTTTTCTCACAGACCACTTTAGAAGCAAAACGGTACCCTGCAGGGAGGACCAGGGGATTTGTAAGGGATTAAACCGTTAATCTTTCTAATTTTTCCACAATATAGTTTCAGTTATAAAGTTTTGAGTTACCTCATTATATATACAATTATGAACTGGGTATTCATCATAACTTCAGTCTGGGCAAAAGAAAATGAAGAATTCGATGGAAACCCCAATGTTATATCTATAGTATATTTTATACTAGTTTTATACAGTCGTTCCCATGTGGGGCATTTCAAGTTTCAAGATCTAGCTACTGACAAAGTTGAACAGAAAAATATCAAATACCTCATTTGCAAACGCTTGTTATAAAGTGGACCCAGTTGAATGGCTAACTTGAATTCTCTACAGCAAAAGATTCAGTCAATCCGGCGACCATTCCGTTATTCAACGGCAGGCTGTCCACAACGGCCGCTGGGATTTCAGTAAAACTTTTCCCCTGTTTGCGTCACGTTCCGGCGGAGTTCTTAAAGGACTTCAGTAAAACAATTGAAAACAGTATATTAATAACAAAAGGAAACCTAATTGCGCCAGCGACATTTGCGCTGTTTACAGAACATTAATATGTGAGTTTACACGTTGGAAACGAGTTTATACAGGTGGACAGCCTGGGTTGCCGTTCTACTTACAATGTTTTTTTCTATTGTGTTAAAACACGTAACCTTGGGACAAGGAGCGCCTAATTAGCCACTTTGGTTTAGGAAAAGATTGTTTTTTTAATAGGTTTCAAACCTTCCTAGCTCTTCCAAGAGACTTTAGCTAACTGTAACTCCTTTTTTGGGCAAAAAATTAAGTTTGAAGTTTACCTTTTACGAATGCAGCAATTATTTTTATCTGTCTCGCATAACATGCGGTGCTTCCACTACGTAATAAAAACTTTTGCTAAAATCAGAACTTTAACTAGTTCATGTTTGCATAGGTGAAAATTTTGAATATCTCAAGGTCTATACAAGTCTTATTTTTCATTGTGTATCTCTTTAATGGGCACTGAAATTGAAAAAGTATTTAAATTTAAAATATATATATACCTGGTTGATCAAGTAAATCAAAAACAAATTTAGTACTAAAACTAAACATTTCACCTACCTGAGTTCTTACATTTAATCTGCCTGAATCAATTTCAAAATAGATTTTCATACAGTCAAAATAATTAGTATAAAATTATGTGATAGTGGTGCCCCACCAGATTTGGACCCCCTCTGGACCTCCCGGCCAAAATCTGCTAAACAACCTGGGCCCGGCTGTTCAAAGGCCAATTATCACTAACCCAGGGTTAAATTTTTAGCCTACTTTCTTGGGTCCAGCCTTACAGAGACTGATTTGAGCTATAATTTTGGTCTCGACAACTTTTTTCCATGGGAAATCTAAAATAGTATATTTCATATGAACCGTGAACCTTTCCTTAGAGAAAAATTTCCGGTTTAATTTTCCCTTAACCCTGGGTTAAAGTTAACCAGTCTTTAAACAACCCAGCCCTTGACATTTCTTCAGTTTGGATTCCCAAATAATTGCTTTACAAGCATTGTTTCAATAATCCTACTCATAACAAACTGAAAATACAATCAGACAATCCACATCAGCAAGCAAATTTTTATTGGGGGGGAGGGGTGGTGGGGGGGAGGTCAAAATTCAGTAGGACACAGGACCGAATTGTGGCTGGCAAGACAAGTCTTTTACACTTTTGGCTGCAAAACCTGACTGTTTCTAAAATCCTCGTTAAACTCAAGAAGGATTGAACAATAAACTTACCACCATTTCTGCAAGAATTGTAAATTAGGAGTCATAACCTGGTTATCCTGAAGACAAGGTTCAAGGACTGAATTGAACTGCAATGCCTTCCCTTCTGAGGTCCAAACCATATTAACAACTAAATCAATTCAAGCAAAGTAATACAAGATCATGTTCATTAGTTAAACTAGTTCTGATTTATTTGCAAATTCAAAGAATCAATTTTCAATACTTTTCTATTAAGCCACTCTTGTTGCCCTTAATCCCAAACCCCGACCCGCCCCCCCACTCCATCTCTTAAAATAAGATATGTGATTAATTGTCAGCAGTGCAGTGGCCGAGTGTTTAGTGTGCTTGGCTTGTAAGCCTAAGGTCGTGAGTTCAAGCCCCAGCCACACCACTGTGTTGTGTCTTTGAACAAGACACTTTATCTGACTCTGTTCCAGTCGATTCAGCTGTATAAGTGGGTACCAGTTCTGCTGGGAGCTAACCTGTGATAGACTAGTGTCTTGTCCAGGGGGAGTCAAAGACTCATCCGCTTAACACTATGGAAACTGGAGATAAGCGCCAGCCTAATGGGCGAGTAGGTTCAAGAAAGGATTTAGCTTTTTAGCTATTAAGCCACCCTTGTTGCCCTTAATGCCAAACCCCTACTCCCCACCCCCCTTCCATCTCTTAAAATAAGATATGTGGTTACAGTATACTAGTTGTATGATTTTTGCTCATTTGTTACTAACTCATAAATATTTTTCATGGCTCGAATAGTAAATCAAACTCCTTATAATGTTTAGGTGTAGCATGTAAACTTGAATACACTCCTATGTGAGAAAAAAGATTTGGAGTCACCAGATATCGATGTAGATTTAACTTATCAGAAAAATCATCTAGAGCAAAATCAAGAGGATACTTAATACTACAACTAGAATTTTTGAGGAATCTAACAAGTTCTGCTGCCTGCTGTCTGTCATACAATACTGCCGGGGTGCAACAACCTGGCGCACTGGCAACTGTATGGAGAAATGGGCTCATTTTCCGCAACTCAATCAAATGCTGTCGACCAACAGAATACATCAACAGTACAGTATATAATGCCCAAGCGACAAATAAAAGAGATAACACAATTGGGTTGTTTAAACTTTGTACTTTCTTATGCATGTAGGTGATGAAGGCACTTATTAACACAGTGCAACAAATGACTTCAGGGACTTCTGGAAATCCAAAACCTTGCCATTTTTCGGGGTAGTAAAGCTTTAAAAAAGCCACGTTAGGGTTTGATCGCAGCCAGCTCCATGGCATTTTGTAGCCAAGGATAATACGAAGTGATTGAAGCAAATTGCGTACAGGCATGGCGTCATCTTCAATAACAACAACAAACTGTGAGCGCATCTGGAGGCCGAGCTCTAAAGCCATCACATAATCTTCTTTCTCCTTTTCAAAAGTATCTTTCGAAACCTGTTTGTGTCTTTCACGACTAACAACTCGTACAAACTTCGACAAATACATTGCATCATCATTCATTCTTGGTTCGCGGTCCACATTAAGAACTACTAGCTGACTTTTGTTCCTATCCGCTTGAACCTGGGGTAAAAGTCTTCCAATTACCTGCAAAAGGTAGTGAGGATTGCGTCTTCGTTTTACGCTCACAATTATCAGTGAGAATTCGAGTGCTGGCACATGTCTTTGAGAACTGAATGACACGTGTTCGTACGATCCAGAACACGAGTGGCAAGACTCGAAGAAATTCGTCGCCTCTTCTGTTCTTCTCTCGTTCTGTTTATTTAGCCTCCCGTAAGGATCAACAGATTTTGTATAGAACATGGAGTAACCGAGATTTCTACACAGTCTCGGGAGAAAAATAACAAATGTTAGCCAGTTAACGGCGAGAATAAACAGCATTGACTTGGCAAACGAAAACAGACGAAACTGCATTTTGCTGTTCGAGACTTGAGCCTTGACCAATACAAGCATATATTTTTTCAGTCTTAGACAATTCTGATCATTTCAGACTACTGCTGACGTCAAAACACTTCTAAAAATGCAGTGATTTACAAAGAACAACATAATTCTGCGCTAAGTCAATCCATCCGCCATGTTGTTGCTAGTGCCAGTCTTTGCCCGGTTCGACATGGCACCACGGGTGGCCCAGATTAAATTAGTATTCCGTCCGTCGCAAAATCAACTTCAAAATAGGAAGTTCTAAAGATTCTAAAAGGATTCAAACTATACCAACTTTTTAAGTAAATCAGTCCAAAGGTTTTTACAACTCGGGTTATTTAGATACAAAGTGGCCTTTAGTTCTAATCGTAAAGAACTGCAGAAATCCAGTGAGCTAAAAGAAGTGAAGATTCTCTCATGAACTACAATAAATTGTTTTTTTAAAGTTATTCAGTGCGTCGGCGCGGCGTGCACTTTTAAAAGTACATCGCAAGTTTTGCCTGATGAAGAGTGAACGTTCGAAACTCCATCAGCCTCCTAAAGCAATTCAGTTGATTTACCAATGCAAGCTACCTGTTTATATCAGTTGTGCACTTTAATTCTTGTTCCTGTTAGTATAAATTCTTTTCTGTTGCTATTCTAATATGGAAGATCATGGAAGGGGGT